>JAECUM010051014.1:0-21477 GCA_016617855.1 Megalonaias nervosa | reverse complement strand
TGTTAATATTCAAAGAATAACAATGCCAGGAGAAAAAGAAAAAGTATTAAAATTTAAAAATTATAATCATAAATTAAATATTTCGTTTGTTATTTGTGCTGATTTCGAGTGTCTACTTGTTGATGTGGCAGGCGCAGAAAATTATCCAAATAAATCAAGCACCAGAAAAATACAACATGTTCCCTGTGGAGCAGCTTATAAAGTAGTTTGTTGCGCTAAGGATAATTTTTCAAGTCCAATAAAATTGTACAGATGTAAAAGTCCTGCCGTGTGGTTACTAAAAAATTGAATAGACGATGTTAATAAATTTTTTAACAGATTATCCAGAACAGCTCCAATAAAAATACCATCCAAACAACAACTTAATTTCGATAAGGCAGTTAATTGTCATATCTGCGAGAAACCTCTAGGTAACGATAAAGTAAGCGATCACTGTCATCTAACCGGCCAATATCGCGGAGCAGCACATAACAACTGTAACTTGAAATTTCATGCGCCAGAGTTTATTCCTGTCGTTTTACATAATTTTCGTGATTATGATAGTCATATCATTGTAGAAGAATTTGGCGATGAGGAAATAAAATCTAAACTAAAATTAAATAATGTAATAAAATGTATTCCAAACAATTTTGAAAAGTATATATCAGTTACGCTTGGCAATTTACGTTTCATCGACAGTCTGCAATTTATGGCAGCACCATTGGATGAGCTTGTAAAAGGTTGTAGCAGTTTAAATAATTTAAAAAGTTGCTTTGGTGGAGACTACGTCTTTCTGACAAAAAAAAAAGGTGTCTTTCCGTTTGAATATCTAGACAACTGGAGCAGATTTGATGAAACTTCTCTTCCTAACAAAGATATATTTTACTCTTAGTTAAAGAATGAAAATATTACAGATGAGTACAAATATGCACAGGAAATTTGGAATAAATATGGTTGTAAGACACTTGGGGATTATCACGATTTATATTTGAAAACAGATGTATTATTACTAGCAGATGTTTTCGAGAGTTTTCGTAAAGTTAGTCATGAAAATTATGGATTAGATCCATGTTGGTATTATTCTGCGCCAGGATTGTCATGGGATGCTCTGCTAAAAACAAGCAGGATAGAATTGGATCTCTTAACTTATATTGATAGGTTTAATTTTATTGAAAAAGGAATTCGTGGCGGAATTAGCGTTATAACAAAAAAATATGCGGTAGCTAATAATAAATACTTAAAAAATTACGATAAAAATTTACCGTCAAATTACATTATTTATTTTGACATTAATAAGTTGTATGATTATGCTATGTCAGAGCCAATGCCGTCTAGTGGATTTCATTGGATAACTCCAGATCAATTTCTTAAAGAAACTGATAAAGATTTACCAGAAAATATCAGTTATTTTGTTGAAGTTGATCTCGATTATCCTAGTTCGTTACATGATCTACATAACGACTATCCGTTTTGTCAATGATGATTGATTTATGCTTTATTATCCCCTGAACAAAAGGCAATGACAACAACAAAAAATTCGATTATTAATAAGCTAGTTCCAAATTTGTTAAAGAAACGAAATTACGTGATACATTGCAAAAATTTAAAACAAGCAGTAGATGCTGGACTAATTCTGAGAAAAGTTCATCGCCGTGTTAAAATTTAATCAATCAAGGTGGATGGCAGCTTATATTGATTTAAATACCAAACATCGTGCTATTGCTAAGACCGACTTTGAGAAAATCATTTTCAAGTTAATGAACAATTCCGTGTTCGGTAAGACGATGGGAAATATTAGAAAGCGAGTCAATATTGAAATTGTAAATGATATAAATCGCAGAAATAAATTAGTTAACGATGACGGTTTTGTCAGTATGAAAATCTTTAATGAAAATCTTGTTGCAAAACAGTGACGAAAAAGAAATTTAAAGTTAAATAAGCCGATTTATGTTGGTGCAGCTGTACTTGATATATCAAAATGGCTAATGTACGACTTTCACTATAATTTTACCAAAAAGCAGTGGCCAGATTCGGAGTTGCTATTTACTGATACGGATTCACTTTTTTATAACATAAATAACATAAAAAGTGAGGATGTTTATCAAGATATTTATAACAATAAAAATTTATTTGATTTATCGGATTATCCAAAAAGTAGTGGATTTCATGATGATGCAAGTAAAAAAGTCATCGATAAGATGAAAGATGAATTTATGTTTGCACCAGTTA
This sequence comes from Megalonaias nervosa, assembly GCA_016617855.1. Lineage (NCBI taxonomy): Eukaryota > Metazoa > Mollusca > Bivalvia > Unionida > Unionidae > Megalonaias > Megalonaias nervosa. Next base: position 19,269 of record JAECUM010051014.1, on the reverse strand, counting down.
GGGAATTTGTTGGACTAAGAAGTAAAATGTACGCCGTAATTTTAGGTGACAATAAACTGACAAAAAAAGCAAAAGGTATTCCTCGCGGATATGTAAAAAATAGTGTATGAAATTTGATGATTTTAAAGTAGCACTAAACACCTGAACTAATTTTATTAAAACAAATGCTATGAGAACAAATCATCACAAACTTGAAACAGATACAATTATAAAACATCGACTAAGTACTTTTGATGGCAAGAAATATTGCAAGGACGGAATTAATAAGTTAGCTATTGGACACTACACAAATCAACATCTTTAATTAATTTTGTCTAAACTTTATAAATAATGTTCGAAAATTTAACATTAGCCAATGGTGTCAGTAGCAAAATTAAAAAATTAATGATTAATGACCAGCAATTATCAGTTTAATTTAATGATGAAATTTCAGGTATTTGTTTTAGTAAATTTGATAGAATAAAACTCTTGCTTATCAAATCAGGTAACAGCAAATATTTTGATTATCTTGAAAAGTTGAGAGATGAGCTTATGCAGAAATATGATAATCTTCATGATCCGATCAGTCAAGAAAAATACACAAAAATAAATATTGACCTGAACCGGTCAAAGGTTTTTGCAAAAGGTGGTAATTATATTCTCACCACGATAGCAATGAAAGAGATATTTGAATGTCATCAAAAAGTAAGCAGAAAAATTAATTTTTATTTGTATAAACACGTCAATGAATTATTCCTGATATCTGCCGTCAATACATTAATAGGTGAGGAAGATCTTTAAAAAATAAGGGAAATAACCGTCTGTCTTCCTTGTATTTTAAAGGGAGATAACTATCTGTCTTGTATTTTGAAGGGAGAAATTGTTTGTCTCCCTTGCCTTTTTAAGGGAGATAACTGTCTAGTTTGGGGTTCCGCAGCAAATTACTCAAACTTCAACAGAGAAAAGCGCTCTACTACCATGTCCCTATGTGGTGGGTGCACTCCCTGGGGTTGATTATGGGGGAGTGTGTGCAGAAATCTGTTGAACGTAGAGAAGGACCCCTTTTGATAATATTTTTGAATCATTACAACAGTAGTAATAGTAAATGAGCCGTTTCTATCTCAGAGACCCCCTTGCCCCGACAAAACATATTTTGTCACCTTATTTTGGGCTAAAAAACCGTATCATGTGAAAGTCATTATTTTGAGCTAGAAAAGGCTGGTGATAAAATGTCAACATAGAAGCGTTTTGGAGGGGGAAGGGGGTCTCTGAGATTGAAACCTCATTTACTACTGTATTACTACTATCACCATGCAGAAAAACAAAAACCTAAAACTTAAGTTTTTCAAACTACCTCGACCTTGCCTTAGGTCTGAGAGGATGTAGGGGTGCATTCATTTGAACGAGCTTTGCTCATTATTTCTACAATCCAAGTATGCTATATATGTCTGCCATGGTTTGGGACAAGTGAATTTCAACTGTAAGCCTAACCAGAATTTTAAACTACCCTGCCCAAGGGTCAGAGAAAGTGTAGGAGTGCGTGAAATTTAGACATTGTTTGCCAATTCAAAATCCAAGCAATCCCTAGTGGGGTTTGGGACTTGTAACAAAGTACCTTAAACCGAAAGCTTAACAGACTTTCAACTGATTTTTCCGTTGCCATGGGGATGAGAGAGAGGGTAGGGATACACTGATAGTCCAAGTATGATAGACATCTCCGTTTCTTAATTTAGGGAGAATCAAACCGATCCTAATAGTCATCTATGGAGATTGCAATGATGTTTTATTCACTGGTGTGAAAAATTGTGCCATTTGTGAGGTCATGAACAAGATTTAAATCTGGAATATAATTTACATCTGATTCTGTTATATTGTCACATTTATTAAAAACTACGCTTTAAATGTTACTATCATTTCTGTTAAAGCTATTCACCCATATCATTCAAAGTATGTGAAGCACAAATTAACAATCGACTTTACACCCGTAAAATATCACCTACGTCAGTGATGTAAGCAATGGACAGCATTACTAAAGTTGGAAAGATGCCAAGTCTTGTCTACAGGCCTTGCCAGTTACGGCACGACATGGTAAGATTTTAGGTACAGGATCATTTTCTGATCTACACATATTTAGTGTGGAGTATGAATAGTGCACCTTATTTTATAAAACCAAAAGGGTAGTTTTTAAATAAAAGTGAATTACATTATCGTACTGTAAAACATGTATATTACGATCAAACACTGGGTAATGAAAAGTGGTCCCTTCACATGTGTTATTTTCTCGATTATGGTAAATAACACACCTCAAGTGTAAATTTGACTTCCTATGCCTGCCATTTTTGTTATAGATGTTGGCATGTTGGGGTTCACAAATGAATTATATAAATTTGCCCTTTTCAATAAGCACATCGGAAATTAAGGCGGGATAAACAATTAAAAATTATATTGACCCTATTAAGGACACATTTATTCTTTAACAGCCACAGATAATCATTAATCTTGCCTATTTATTCTTTATGTGTTTCGAGACATTTCATAGTGTAGCTTGTGTATCGCAACACGTATCAATACATGGTATAGGAGTAATATTTCACCCCTACCGCTTATGTATGATGGTTTTCGGGATTGACTGAAATTTCATTACAGAACAACCTTCGTGGATGGCAAAAAATATGGGAGCTCTGAAGGACAGCAATGAATTAATTCAAAAGTCCACAAACTAAGCAAATTTGAACATGTCATCACAGTGATAATTTAGTATTAAGGTAACCCATTCAAGAAATGGTTAATATTATTATTCACTTCGACCAATTTAAGAAAACATTTATATTAATTATACCAAAATCTATATAGTTCTGCCATCCATTAAGTCTTAAGATCCAAATGACTATTCACATGACCACATTTTGTTGTCCATGAAAGGTATGGAACCTTTCAGTGTTTTGTGGCACTGCAACACTTTGAACTTGTATCATGCCGAGGCAAGTAGGTTAATGCATTATGCCCAAGGACATACTTTTATAGCCTATCCAGGTTGATCAGATGGTGGGAATCTAACCAGCATTATAGGTGACTCCAGAAGAAATGAATTACAGGGTGTATTTATAACCTTTTTTTATAAAAAAAAAAAGAATTACGACACTGATAAACATAAATATTAACATTTTTATTTAAAATGTCTCCTGAACAACATTAGAAGAGGTTGTTAACTATATTAGAAGACAAAAATCATTATTTTAAGAAAGACTGCTACACTGTTGTCAAAAATCGATGAAACTTACTAAAAATAAAAAAATAAAAAAAGTATTTCAATTTTTGAAACAAATGAATAACTTGAAATAATGGAAAGATTTTACTAATATTCTGTAAGACACATGGTAACATACATTTTTTATATCAACAGTGCAGTAAAAATATTTAACAGTTTAGCTGCAGCATGAAGAAACTGTCAAATGGTTCAAACTAATGAATTTCTTTCCATTAATTAACTCCAAATTGAGACCTTCATTCTAAATGTTTTGATGCTTTGCCAAAGCAGACCTAAAAATTCTCACAAATGAAAATGAGGCTTTCAATTTCTCTGATCTGAAAAAAGACTAATGTATTGAGATAGTTGGCTGATGTAAATAAATCTATAGCAATTTCATTTTCAATGGCAGAAGTATACACACTAGAGTTGTGAATTTTAAACTGTATGATAAGCACAAAATTTACTGTATATACTCATATCTAATTTGGATCCAACTGCAAACTGCATAGAACCAAATCTGCTGTTACATAATATGGCTGCAGATCTGGATCTATGCAGTTTGTAAGGTCTAATCAGCACAACAAAACACAGACCCTGATCTGCCGACATAAAGCGTCGGCAGATCAGGGTCTATACTGTTCACAGTTGGATCAGACTTATGCGCGAGTATATACAGTACTTCTGTGTATGAGCACACCCTGCAAGTCCATCAAAATACTGAGACTTTGTACAAACAAAACTTTAAAACCAACAAAAACCTGAAGCAATATACACAGCACATGAATCAGATTTTAAAAGATCATTCTGTTTTAACGAAAACATGGAACCACTGCACGAGATTAAACGATTTCATGCATGAAGGGTCAAAAATTTGATTATTTTGTCAACAATTTTTTTTGAAAAGGATGAACATTGTAAAATATGAAGATAAGCCATTAACATCCCGTTTTGTTGAACCCACCATTAAAGAGAAAGTAGAATACATTAACACTGAGCTTCATCTTAAAACGTTAACACTGACCTTAATCCAGGGTAAGGACAGATGTATAAACACATAGACGAATGTACAAATACATGCACGGATGCCAAAGTGATTAATATGGTGAGCTACCAAGAGAGCAGTAATGACAATAAATTATCATACCATACTCTTACTGAAAACAAGAGCCCTCTGACGCAACTACAATTCTCAACTGGGCAAAAAGAATTTCCAGGAATTTAAGAGCATTTCTTCCTTTCAACTACTGAGTGTTTAAACCATCTCTGGAAGTCTTCAGTGAAAAAATTATTTTCATATTAGCTGCTCGGATGAATATAGTGCACGTCATTTAGAGTGAAGTAGACAACCTTAGAAGCCTTTGATGAAAAGCCCATGTCAATATGACCATTCAATCAAGGGAAGTAGTCACTGCGAGATTTGCAGGACAGTGTCGTGGCAGCCATACTGGATGTACAAATGGCTCCATTTTCACTCCGAACCTGTTAGTAATGAAAAGCCCATGTCAATATGACCATTCAATCAAGGGGAGTAGTCACTGCGAGATTTACAGGACAGTGTCGTGGCAGCCATACTGGATGTACAAATGGCTCCATTTTCACTCCAAACCTGCTAGTAATGAAAAGCCCATGTCAATATGACCATTCAATCAAGGGGAGTAGTCACTGCGACATTTACAGGACAGTGTCATGGCAGCCATACTGGATGTACAAATGGCTCCATTTTCACTCCGAACCTGCTAGTAATGAAAAGCCCATGTCAATATGACCATCCAATCAAGGGGAGTAGTCACTGCAAGATTTACAGGACAGTGTCGTGGCAGCCATATTGAATGTACAAATGGCTCCATTTTCACTCCGAAACTGCAAGTGTTGAAAAGCCCATGTCAATATGACCATTCAATCAAGGGGAGTAGTCACTGCGAGATTTACAGGACAGTGTCATGGCAGCCATACCGAATGTACAAATGGCTCCATTTTCACTCCGAACCTGCTAGTAATGAAAAGCCCATGTCAATATGACCATTCAATCAAGGGGAGTAGTCACTGCGAGATTTACAGGACAGTGTCGTGGCAGCCATACTGGATGTACAAATGGCTCCATTTTCACTCCGAACCTCCTAGTAATGAAAAGCCCAAGTCAATATGACCATCCAATCAAGGGGAGTAGTCACTGCAAGATTTACAGGACAGTGTCGTGGCAGCCATATTGAATGTACAAATGGCTCCATTTTCACTCCGAAACTGCAAGTGTTGAAAAGCCCATGTCAATATGACCATCCAATCAAGGGGGGTAGTCACTGCGAGATTTACAGGACAGTGTCGTGGCAGCCATATTGGATGTACAATTGGCAGCACTTTGAACCAGTTAGGTAACATAAGAAGTCTACTGATGAAAAGCCCATGTTGATATGAACATCCATCTCGAAGGAATAAAAACAATATTTTAAAGGTGGCTGGAACAAGAAGATTTTCAAGATGATCACCATGGTGACCATACTTCTGTCTCAACACTATTTTTTATTTAGGACCAACAAGACATTAAATGTCTTTGGTGAAAATACCATGTTGACGAGTTTCGGTTTTAGCATTTTCAAGATGGTTGCCACAGTGATCTTACTGGATAACAGATGCACTCCAATTCCACTGAGGAACACCTAGACCACAAGAAGTTTTTGCTGGTAGAAGCACAATGTTGATATGACCTGGTCAAGTTGCAGTGATACAAATTTCCAGACAAACATTGTCATGGCCATATTAAAGGTCAGATTGGCACCATTTTCATTAGGACCAACTAGACATCATAAGAAGTCTGTCAGTGAAAAACCTCGGCCAATAGGATCATTCATTCAGGTATGTTGACAAGATTCAGGTGTGTTGACAAAATGATGAGGTGGCCATACTTAATGCCTGAACAGCACAATTTTCACTTTAAACCAATTAGAAGCCTTTTAGTGAAAACCCCATGTTGATTTGACCTTCCATTCAGGATGAGTAGCAGTAACAAAATTTGCGACAAGGCAGCACAATGACTATGGCAGCCATATTGGGTTGTACATAACCATTTTCATTTATGATCAACTATACATCATAAAAGTCTTTCAAGACCATCCCCTCAGAAGTAGCAATAACCAGATTCTCAAGATGGCAGCAGTAGCTGTTACAGCCATACTGAATGTGTGAGTGGCACCATTTTTTATTTATAACAACTATATACATCATAGTCCTCTGCTCAAAACCCTATGTCAATATGACTTTTTGTTCAGGAGTAGCAATAATAAGATTTCAAGATGACTTCTGTTGTGGCCATTTTTGACACAATATCAGCACCATTTTCTTTTAGCACCGACTAAACACCACAAGAAGTATTTCTGCAAAAAACCATGAAGATATGACCCATACAATAAGGAGGAATAACAAGCTTTTTAAGATGTCTGATGTTGTGGCCATATTAGGTATCAGATCAGATCTGCATAGTTTTCATTTAGAACTGACATTAGAAGATGACTTTTAATGAAAACCCACTGCTGGTATGACCATCCATTTAGGTGGAAAAAAATTACAAGATTTTCAAGAGGGCTGCTTTGGTGGCCATACTAGATGTCTCAGAAGCACCTTTTTCATTTAGGACCAACTAGAGCATGGGATGAATGTGTGTGTAGAATTCCATACCAGCAAAATTGAAGGCAAGTTGGTTTTTATAATGAATTTGACCAAATCCATTTCATGGTCAGAAACTTGGGAAATGTTAAAGGTCTTGGTTCGTATAGTTAGCTTTAACATAGTCATTCCATTGTAGCATTTGTCTGGTACAAACAAGTTTCAATTAAATGACTGGAAAGAACAGGTGTAAGAAAATCATTCATGCTTATTTGATTACAAAAGTGAAAACAGCTGCAATATCAACATGCATAACCAGTAATACTTTATTGCAAATGATTGTTTCATTATTCAGCAAGGCATTTAATACAAGCAATGGTTTTAACATCTGGCTGATGTTATTTGTTTACACAGCACATCCTCGGATTTGTTAATCTAACATGATACATTCTCATATTTGGTACAGATGTCTATTCTTAGACTGCTCTGCCAATCAACATAAACATTTTTATCTCATCCCCAAAATCAAGTTAGGAGCCCCAGGTGATTAAGAGGTCTAAAGACCTCACCTTTATGGATTACTCGCATCTTATCTGTGTCTGTGCAGGTTCAAGTCTCAGCTCAACCAAAGAGGGTATGTGAGAAAGTTTGCAATTAGCATCCAACGGGTCTTCCCAGGTTTTCCTACCACCAAATGTACTGGCCACCATGTAAAACCCATATATGTTAAAAAACAGCATGAGATCCCACCAAGCCAAACAAATCAAATTCATGTATCTGTCACATAATGAGCAGTATAACATAATGTTATTAAAAAAAGTTATGTCATTGTGATAACGCAAGGAATGTCACATGGTGATGTAATAAACTGTCAAACTGTGATGTACCACACATAAAATTACCATGGTGGCAGAACACATGGAACACTGCATTGTGAAATAATGCATGGTTTGGTTTGGGTTTGTTCAGTTTAACACCATTTTCAAGCACATGACAGCAGCTACATATGGAGGCAAATATATCTGGTGGCAGAAGAACCAGGGAAGATCCACTGACCCATGGGAAACCACTAACTGGCTCATACTGACACTGGTCAAGCTGGGACTCAAACTCACACTGACAGAGGCAAGATGTATGTGATCTCTAAAGGCAAGCACCTTAGACCACTTGGCCACTAGGGTCCCCAACACAACACTTGGAATGTCACACTGTGACACAACACATGGAATGTCACATCGTGGCATAATACATGGAATATCACTGATGATATAACACATGGAACATCACTTAGCAGTTCCACTGAACAGTGTTAATCTTTTGATGAATAACATTTCCAACATGTGCTCTTTAGATAAAAATACAGAGAGACCTGAATAAATCATGCCACTTCCTGCAGGCAGCTTATGGAATATACATGTAATAGCATTTAATGAATCATGATCATAAATTAATTATCTAAATATTGATGTCTCTGACAGTACAAGAAATCATGTATCTAAATATTTATTTCTTTGATGGTACAAGAAGTTATGTATCTTAATATTTGTATCTTTGATGGTACAAGAAGTTATGAAACATTTATATATAAAATGACACATGCACAAATAGGAAGATGCAGCTGAAGATCTAATTTTACTCGTCAACGGCCAAAAACCACAAAATGTCTGCACATAACAATAAGTCAACTTTTAGCATTATGAGCAATTAACTAAAGTTTTTTTTCAAGCACTAAAACTGTCTTTGTTATGGCAACATAGATTACAACATAGTTTTAAAGTGGAACTACATTTTTAAGAAACATGATGTCCTCCCCCCAGTTGAGCTGTCAATATATTAAAGAACAAAAACCTGCGGGGCCCCCATCATGGGCAGGAACACCATAGGAACAAGTGAAGCACTGATCTATTCAACTTGTCATAATTTTTGATGGAATGTGCTCCCATCCAAGGATGTAAAAGAGCAGGAGTGGTACAAGGTGAAAGGTAAGAAAATGATGATGTCTTATTCAAAATATTCTCTGCTGTGGATAAAGATGTATTAAAATAATAATAATAATAATAATAATAATAATAATAACAAAAACAACAATGGGGCAAAAGTGGTATTTGGAGAAAGGGAAGTATGTCATCACATAATAATCCAACTGTGACATCAACTGAGTGGTTACTTAAATATTAGAAAATGAAAGAACCCGAACATGTCCTATTTCGTGACCCAATGGCCCCATCCAGGAACACAACACAAGTATCAACAGTTTTGGGTACAAGCAAAATCTGGCATCATAAGGATTCAAAATCTGTAGAGGATTGCAAGCAAAATTAAAACAATGATACAAACAAAATTTTTACCAAAAAGATATCATGCATACTGACCCATGGATACGAGTTGCAAAATCCCAAACATCAGTGTATGATATTCCAAACAAGGTTATGGAAATCAGACAAAAACAAAAATACCCCCACCAAAATATATTTGTTATAATTCCCAAGCTCATGGGTAGAACCCTGGGCATGCGCATATGATGATATTATATTCCAAAATATAAAGTAAATTGCAAAAGGGTTATGGAAACATGTATTGAAAAGTTATTAACCAAAAAACTTTAAACCAAAATGTGTCCCCATCACACTTATTTAACCTATGGCCATTCTTTGGGTCAAGAGTGGTTTTGGGAGAAGGGAAGTATGCTTCAATATTACATTTCACACAAGTGAATTTGGTTACGGAAATATGTGATGAAAAAATATTAGCCAAAACTTGGATCAAAATATACCCCAATAAAACTAGTAAAATTCTTGACTGTGTGACCCAACCCTGGGGAAGAACCCAGAGGCAGGTGTGGTACTGGAAGAAAGAGGTCTGTAATGAGCTTATATACCAAATATGAAATAACAATTGGGTGAGGGGCTACTGAGATAGACAAGCAACACAGACCACCAACACACCCACACACAACAGACAACCCAAACAATTAGATGCCTTGTCTTGAGGCAATAAAAATTAAAATTCAATGAAGATATATACTTAAATGCTTAATTGTTTAAATGTTTAATGGATGGGTGCCAATAAACAATTTAATAAAAAAAAATGTTGGGCTTTTATAAATGCTCTTTAATTGTGGTAAATGAAGATGAGTAAACAGGACACAATTATACAGAACAGTGACAAAAATATATGCAATGCTCAGCTGCTAACAATCCTGGGTACAGAGTGGAATGATATATGACAACTATGATTGTAATGACACTGATAATTATGAGAATAACAATGATGATAATGAAATTCATAAGTATAAAGCAAGTGTAATGAATTTTATGTGAGTATCTGTATATGTTAGCATTTAACAACACCTCGGCAAAATTTGGTGACAGCATACAAGCTTCTGAATCTGATAACATTATTTCAAAAGTCTTTTTAAATCCCAATTTGCAAACACATTGTATCATGATTATCAACTCACACAAAAGAAAGAAGCATTGGTGGTTTTTGTGTCAGAGACAGTTTCCAGGAATGTATACTGAAATGCAATTTTCAGTACATTTTAACCAAAACCCCCATTTTGATAATTAGATTGACTGGGCCTTAAACTGAAGAACTTGCATTGAGAAATGAAGTTAGGATAATGAGCACTCATTGGCCACAAATGATGACATGATAAGCTAAAATTGGTTGAAATCTAAAAATCCTAAGTAAAATTATGCTGCAACGACAAAACTGATGAGGATAGAAAATCAGGGGACACTACTCCTCTAAATGCTGATGTTAACGCTGGAAATGAAACTCATCAAAGATCTGATTAATATATAAGAACATGCCTAATTTGGTTGAAATCCAACAACTGGTGATAAAGTTAATGCTATGGAAACCAAAGTCAGGGGACATAAATCCTGCAAATGATGTCATGGAATGCTGGAAGCTCAAATCATTCCATGTCTCCTCAACCTAAAGCCACATACCAAAGTATGGTTGAAATCCATCAATTATTGGTCTTTTGAGGTCTGATCAAGATAAACTGAACATTAAATCTGGTTAGAATCCAATTATTCCCAGTAAGGTTATCTATAGGCCCTGCCAACTTTGATGTATTGGCCGTAACAAGTGATATTTGTCTTAATAGGAAATGCTAAAAAATGGTATCAGAAATGAAAGAAGCATTACAAAAATTTGAACCTAGAACGTCATTACCAAGGTGTCTTTTTAGCCTCTTCTACTGCATTCTGACTTTGTGTGCTGCTGCTGTTAATTCTGCTGGTGATAAACTAACAGGTATCAAAGAATCACTGGCTGTTGCATGAAAGAATGTTCTGAAACATTTGAACCTGCAATATGTCTGCAACAGTCCCAGTCACACTGCCAACATTCTGATATGATGATGATGATGATGATGATGAGGCCAAAGATGAAAATGGAATCAAATATCAAAGAAGCATTTTCAGTGATACTAAAGAAAAATAATAATCATTTGTATATACATTTTAATCATTGACATTACATCTTACTGAACCACCACTCCATTCCTATTACATACAGAACAGGGGAAAAAAAATCAAATTATGATCATCAACTAATGCACAGCAAAGATCCATCACTTGTACAAAATCTTACAAGCATTCAAACCTGGCACTTCATATGCAGAATGTTCTAATTAATTTCATTTCCACATCATACATCTGACAAAATAACAATGATGAAAATTGTGAAAATGTTTATGTGCTCACATTTATCAACACATTTACAGTCGCATGAAAGATTACAAGAAGTCTGCATAAAAACATCATTTACGTCAAGTATTCATTAATTCCATTCCCAAAGCAAAGTGAGTGAGTGATGATGATGATGACAAGGTAACAATATTTTCATATAGTACATTATATGCAGTATATCTTCCCCAACCATAATTCCACTATGTCAAGGGTGTGAATTAAACGGCTGTAACTCGTATTGCCACAAATCTGCATTCTCCTCAAATGCCACAAAACTGCATTCTCCTCAAATGAATCCACGATGTAAATGAATTCCTCTACTAATGATATCGCCAGAACATTCATTAATGCATTTTCATGCTCCACTCGTACATATAATTTACATATCAGAAACACCTCTGAAAAATTGTTTACTCGTGTCCATTTCATGCACAAAAGCATGAAGCAATTCTTCCAGTAGTTATGTACTGACACATTCCTTCCACTTCCTTGGTGTCTGATATTTATCTTAACATGTATTCATGAATAGTGTGTGAAACGTAACTGCAAACCACACATTCCCTCAAGATCACAATGATTAATCGTATCTTAGTGCATATCCACTCTGCGATAGTAAAGCAGGTATGGCACACGTGGGGGAACGTACTTCAGCACCTGTACAACTGGAACAGTTCTGACTGTACTGTCGTCTAAGTTTACCCAACCGTTCACAGCAGGATGGAAAACACTGGTTGTATAGTGACCTCCAGTAACAGTTTTGCCATGATGGTAAACAACTGAAAAGAATTGGAACATTCATTAGAGTAAAACCTGTCTTGAAAGACAAATTCCATGAGAGACCACCAGTTTGCGAGACCAAATCTGTAACACACATGTATTGATTATATGGTGTTATGATCTGTAATGAGACAAAAAAAATTTAAGCAGAACAGGCGGTCTTGTAAGACAGGATATACTGTATTACATTCATACAAGCATAAACATTCAACTCTGTTGTCAGTGACAAAATTACTGAATCCTGATGATATGTCTGCTGTAATAATGCCCTATACAGATTTAAAACCATTCAAATCAAAGAGAAGTTTCCACTGAAAAATATGTCTATAAAACAAGAATATCCTAAAATATTCAAAGCTTCAAGAGATGTTGGAAGAAAATAAAATGCATTTGTTTCCAGTCTCCACATACCTTACACTGTACTGGAGAAAATACTAAGCAAAGAAATGTAAAATCTGTATGATGCCTGACAAGTTCTTTATTTTCAAGCAACAAAGGATACATAACGAAAATGAGCCATGAAAAATAAAAGCCTAAACAGTTTCTCTAAGTGACTACTTCCATGAATCTATCTGACACTGACCAGTCTCTAATCATTTAATGTTCTTCTTAAGTTGATATGTCAAGATTGGTCCATGAATTTCACATATGTTCTGGATAAAATTCAGGCCATTGATAATAAATTCCCAAATCAGATACAATACTGTGAGTTCATCATTTGAGTATTCTTACAGAGGGACAAACACTAAAAATATGAAGTACATTCTATTACTATTCTCACCTGGGCCTATGCCATAGTGGTCCTGCTATATTTTCGCCAATGATGCTTTACAACTACCCTCTAAACTTTTTGTTTCCCACCACCCTTTTAAAATTCAGTCAAATAAAGATCCTGTCACCCAACTGGAAGCCCTATTGCACATATATGTTCTTACCTCTTCTTGGGTATTTAATTGACATAATCCATGCTAACTACTCATTTAGCCTTTATCTTTTGTACCTAGCACGTTGGTGTGCAACCTTAAATGTAGATTTAGTCTTTGGAATTACAGTCACATGATCTGCCAGCAATGACAGGGTCTATCATTAGTGTGTGCTATATATTTCAGTAATTTCCACTACCAGTTATACAAAAAGTTATATATATTACATTTTAATCTAAGCAATCTCTTGTGATAAATGGACATGAAACCAGAAAAAATACAAAAAAAAAACAAAACAGTATACCCAGCACCCCCCCATTACCTTCCTTGATTATCTGGACCCACTTCTTTCAAACTATTCTCAAGCCACCCTAGTTCTGTGTTTAAAACAGGTAAATAAAACAAACTCTACCTTTTGAACATTATTTTAGTTTTCCTGTACTGATTCAATCAGGAAATTAAACAAGAACAAACAAACAATATATTATTCTTAATGGAAAGGAATATATGTAATCCAAGTTATTCTGCCATGATTGTTGACTCTTGCAGAATTTGTCCTAGGTAATTCACTTAAATAGGATTCAGGTAGTTTTGTATCTTTTAGTACAACTTTATTAAACTGCGTCATTTTTTCTGATCTTGCTATATGATGAACATAATAAACATTGCATTAGGGAACAGGTTGAGGCAGAGGGTGATGAATTACTAATGACAATTAGTATAGAATGACTTTGCCTAAAAACCTTTAATTTGGCAATTAAACTAATGAAAAGTTAAGAAATGGAGAATATCATTTATTTAAATTCAAAGACAAATGAGTTTAATATTAAATGATGTTGTAACTTAGGGAAATAAAGAATACTAGGCAAATATATGTACTTTTATATTTCACTGATAATTTTTTTCACATGCAGATAAAGCATGTTTTTTAAATGTGCGCTATCAAACATTTCTGGGAGATCGATGTCAGTGCTTCCACAGTACATTGGCAAATGATTCTGTTTATTTACATAGTTTTTTTTTCACGCACTCAACCTTTACAACTGTTCAGAAAGATTTTCAGACTGCAACTGAAGGTAATCAAGAGAACCAACTGAACTTGAGGAAATTTACAACAACAATTTTGTATTTCAAATTATTCATGACATTAAGTTACCTGCAAATAGTTTGTAGGACCTCTGGGTTATGCTCAACTTTCCTTTTGCCTGGCTTGAGAGAAGATCTGAAATTGTGAACAATGGCAGCACAAAATTAATTTTTTTCTAAACAGTTCTAATTTAAAAGAAAAACAAACAAATTAAGCAGTCGCATCCTATTTATCCTCTTCAATCTGATGACCAACGTGAAGATGCAAGCGCCTGCCACAGATCTAGATCAATGTAACAGTGGCACAAAGTCTCAAAGTCTATTTTTATAACAAGCCTAAACATTACGCTAAACAGTTTTTTTTGTTAAGCATTATTTCATGCAATTCATGGATGCTACAAACTACACATTTATAAAATCAACAAATAATGGTAGTTCATTGGAAACAGTAGGACCCTTTATTATATTACTTGAATGAAAACAATAAGACTCATTTCCATGATACATCAATGGAAACAATTGGACCCTTTTCCATGATACTTCAGTGGAAACAATAAGACCCTTTTCCATGGTACTTCAATGGAAATAATAGGACCCTTTTCCATGATGCTTTAATGGAAACAATAGGACTATTTACCTTATTTCAATGGAAACAGTAGGACCCCTTTCCATGGTAATTCAATGAAAACTACAGGTGCCTTTTCCATGGTACTTCAATGGAAACAATAGGACCCTTTTTCCATGATATTTCAGTGGAAACATTAGGACCCTTTTCCATGACATTTTAATGGAAACAAAAAGGACCAATTTCCAAATCCATGAATTTAAGTATCAATGAAAATGTCTGTATTTGCAAAACCACAAAAACTGATACCCATCACATAAGGGAATACACAGCATACCACTACTGTATATACTCGCTTATAAGATGAATCCAACTACAAAATGCACAGTCCCATAGCTGACATCGCACAAAGTGCCAACAGAACTTGGGCTATGCAGTTTGTTAGAAGTAATCAATACAACAAACAAAGACCCCAATCTGCCTGTACATTATGTGATGGCAGATTAGGCTATATTTTGTTTGTATAAGTGAGTACATACAGTACTATTTCAATAACAACATTAATCATAAAAACTTCTTGCTCACCGATAATTTAATTTTGTTATCCATCTACTACAATTGAGCCTATCATATGAAATAAAAAATAATGAACGTAAGTTTTCCGTCACTGATGTTACTTCTGAGAAAAATTCTTCAAGAAATAACTTCTAATGAAAATCTTACAATCAAATTTGCAACACCTTCTTTAACAGGACATTTCAAAAGTTTACAGTAACTGTAACATTTAGGTCCAAGATATATTGCCATTCACCTTTGGTAATTTCCAAGTCTACACCGTAGTCCACTTTCTTCATGAGTTTTTGGCAGCCATCTTTGTTGCAGAGAAAGCACTTGAGGTGTAGAATCAACACTGGAGGCAATTCCTCCAGACTCAACTTCTTGACCACTTCAACCTGAAATATTAAAATCATCTGATAGTCTTAATGCCATTTTTCCCACTATAACAACTTCTTGACCACTTCAACCTGAAATATTCAAATCATCTGATAGTCTTAATGCCATTTTTCCCAATATAACACTTATGCAAGAAAAAGCAACACAGATTCTGATGTGCTGTTATATAATGCACCAGAACAACAGTGTATACCATGTATATCTGTTTATAAATTATATCAAATTGCAAAAAAACATAGACCCTGATCAGCCATCATATAATGCACCAGAAAATCAGTTTCTAACATAAAATTATACTCGTGTCAAAGATGGATCCATCTGCATACAAGAGTACTGTAAATGTCACATTACAGCCAAAACCATTTTTCTTCTTTCAGTGAAAATGACCTTGACCTCTCACCTTTTGACCAAAAACTAATGGGTTATTTCCTTTAACCAAGGTGCAAACCATTCAGAAAGTTTGGTCCTGGTATTTGATATAGAACAAATATTATTATGCAGAAACCACTTTTATTCTTTCAGTCACAACAAAACTTGATCTTTGATCTTTTGACCCCAAAAGAGAAAGGTTTCATCCTCACTCCAATTGAAACCAATTGCAAAGTTTGACAACTGTTGATAGTGGAGAACAAGTTATTGTGCAGAAATGGTTTTTATTCTTTTAGTCAGAGACTTTAATCTCTGAACTTGTGATCCCCAATATTAATTGGTTACTTCCTTATCCAAATCGCAAGCCATTAGCAGAGTCTGGTAACTGCAGATGGTGAATCTGAGCTATTGTGCAGAAATGAAACTGGTAAAAGCATAGCTGCCAACCTCCAAGCACAAAAACCTGATTGCTTATGACAAAAATACTGATTTTCAGGACCAAATACTGATTTTTAAAATTTTTTATGCATATGTAACTACTTACAACATATACAACCATCAGTAAGGTAGGACAGCGCCTTACATAATTATTTAATGTCAAATATGCATGTGTTGCACACTTGCACCTTCTGGACGGGCACCCTGTTCCATTCCACACCTTGTTTATTTTTTTTTCAATCATTATCGATTCCAATGTACCAACTTTCATTGATAATCTCAATTCTGTGTGATTTTCTTACTGAACTGTTTTCATTCTAGCATACAGGTAATCCTTTGCAATTTTACTGTCTGGAAAACGTGTGCAAAATAAATCGCCAGCAACACTAGTAAATGAAAGAGGAAGGTTCATTCAAAAAGAAATCTAATAACCAAATTTCGATCGAATTACATCAAGGTTCTCTCTGGTATTTATATACATCCAAGTTCAGGCTGAGTTGTCTATGATGAAGCAGCAAGCTGATGTTTATTAGCTTTTTCGTGCTCTTGTATTTCATGTGCACCTCCATGCCCAATAGCGAAATCACATTACACAATTTCCAAAACGTAAAGTCTTCTCCTTTACTAGATGATTTCACAAATCTAAACAAGACGGCACAATTGTCTTTTCAGTTCTGTTTTCTTGTCTTTTCTGGTGAAAATTCTGAATATTCTGCTTTCCTATTCAACATGATTAGAAGTTGAATATTACGAAGATGAGACACAGTGGTAGCGGTAACTGTTTGCGAATCCAATATGGCGGATAAAGACAGGCATGGTAGCCTCGATTTCGAATGAACCAATCATATTGTAGAACTGTATTCCTATATACATGCGATACATTTCTATCAGAATGGAACCGAGTGCCTGTTCTAAACTGAAAATTGCAAGAAATTTTTTATTATTTTTTTTTTAAATTAAAAAACGTATTTTTTGAAGAAAAAAAATTTACACCCGTATTCAGGTCCAAAATACGGGACAAATACGGAAAAAATGGGACAGTTGGCCGCTATGTAAAAGACAGATAAACACTGGGACACCAAAACAACACTTCACCTCGTGATGGGCACAGCCTAATTTGCCATCATATGTGGTACTGGCAGATCAGTGTCAAACATAAATACTTTGATCTGCCAATATATAATGTACCAGCTGATCTAGGTCTACCTTGTATGCCTGTGCACAAATTACATCCAAATGCAAATCCTCCTCCCCCTGCTCCAATTCAGAACATTTTCATTTATGACCAACTAGACATCATATCAAGTCTATCAGAAAAAAAACCATGCTGATAAGAACACTCATTCAGAAGAAATTGCGACAGCAAGATTTTCAAGATGGCAACTGTGGCTGGCATACTGAATGTTTGGATGGCACCATTAGGACCAACCAGACATCATTTTAAGTTGTTTAGTAAAAAACCCATGTTGATATGACCATCCACTGAGGTGGAGTAGTGGCAATATTTGCAAGTTGGCCACTGGTCATAGAAGACATCAGATCAATACCAGATTTCATTTAGGACCAAATAGATAAGAAGTCTTCTGGTGAAAATCCCGTGGCAATATTACATTTCATTCAGGAGGATTAGCAATGACAAGATTTTCAAGACAGCCACTGTCACAGCCATATTGGACATCATATTGGCACTGTTTTAAATTAGGACAAGTAGACATCACAAGTCCAAACAAGAAACTAAGCTTGTTTTGACTGTCAGTGTTTCTCATTGCCAACCCTAGAACATTTTTTCCCCACGGTTAAAAAAATAAATAAAATCACTATATATATATATATATATATATATATATATATATATATATATACACACACACACACACACACACACACACACAGACCTGCCAACCATGATGAAATTGTCTCAGTAAGGCAATTGATTTTTTTTCCCTTAAGTTTGACCAGTTTTCAGTAAGGTGTAACAAAACTGCTATTGTAAAACTGGAAAACATATTTAAAAGTTTGGTATTCAAGACATGCAGTGATGGTAAACATTATGTTCAACTGAAAAGTTTGCCAAGTACACGTGACCTTATTTACCACTAGTACAGTTGCACAAACTTCAGTTCCAAACCTGATGCAGCTCAATGGCTTGTTGCTATTTCTAAACTTGACGTACATGTTGGAGGTTTTTTTTCCATTTCACATGACAACAACAATCATATCTCCCGCCACAAGACGTACTCAAATTGACAGATGATGTCAAAAAAAAAAAAAGTAATGGTGTCCATTCCTGCTTTTATTCACAAGAATCTGAATATTCCTTTTTATTCTTCTGTGCTGATTATTAACACTTTTTAGGAGACTTAACTTCTGTTTCACTTTCAACATGCACTGCATGCTGGATGCCATTTTTACAAATTCTATAATCAACAGTTTGATCATACAGATGCTTTGCATGAAAAAGTACGTGCAGTTTAAAGCATCTGAGGTACTGCTGTAAAGTTAGTCTGGTTCACTGACTAATTCCACAAATTTCTACAATGAAACCCGGATCCAAATCAAACACGGATGAACCAATTATCACCTGTCAAGTGCAACATTCCTATGGAGGTGGAGCAACTCCACCAATCA
>JAECUM010051013.1:0-21781 GCA_016617855.1 Megalonaias nervosa | reverse complement strand
TTGCCCCCAAAATCAACAGGTGTCTTTAGTCTCAAATGCATGACATCCACAATCTCTGGTTTATAGTAGGTAATGAAGAACATAAGATATTGTCAGTAAATTATATTTCCTTAAATAGTCAGTGACCCTGACCACTGACTATAAAGTCAATGTAACAGTATGAATTTTGGAAGATGATTACTTCACCATAACTGAGTGGAATCTTGTTGCAGTCAAGTGACATGTAGCAATTAACTTTAATGTACAGGCTTCACCCGCAATAAATCATTGCCTGTGAAGGATGGGATGCTCTGCTGCATGGGATAGGGCATGATTGATTCTTAATTAGGACCCAATGGAATAATGGCTAGAGATACAGAAGAGGCGACATTAACGTGGGGTTAAGTGGCAGGAAACGACAACGTAGAGACAAACCAGAGAAAATTATATGCCATTTGGATTGTGCGCATGTGATTTTGAATTTTAATGTAGCTTTTACAATTTTACAGCCATATCTCTACACATCTGCAGTACAGAAGTTTATACTGATGTATAGCACTCGGGTATCATGCTGCAGACATGTAGCATGATGTCCCACCCAGTTACATTATAGTAGGGCGACCAGTCCTAACACTAACCTCTTACTGCTAAGCGCCTAACAAGGCAGCTGTTAGAACCATCTTTATAAGTCTTTGGTATGACTTTACTGGTGTTCGTTCCCTCAAACTCCCGCATCCGAGGTGGACGCTCTAACCACTAGGCCACCAGAAAAGTCTGGTGCCATTTGGAAATAAGTGTCTAAAATTAGTTTTTCCTGAATAGTTATTAACAAAAGCGGACCAGAGAGAATTATTCTAACTTTACTGGGATGGTTAAAATTTTGGCAGTTAGATATAGTTAATCCTGACTGGCTAAGTTAAATAAGGGGTGTGCTTCCATGACAAAATTCAAAGTTTTAAGTATTCTTCCCCAAACGTTTTTGCAGTCAAAGTTTTTCTGAGGAAGGGGAAGCCCCACTCCAATAAAAACAGCAATTATCTTTTCTCATTAAAACATTGTCAAAGGGATGAGTGTCTGGAAGTGAGGGACACGAAGACATTCAGTCATAGAAACGAGCGGGTGTCTTGGAAAGCATAATGGGAAAATAGTTCTATATGTAAACCATACAGTGGAGAAAGAGAACAGACAACCAGGTTATGGCTGAAGACCCAAAAGAGGCTGGAGAGAAAGAAAAGAGGAAAAGGAATAAAGAGACTCTGACCTCTCACAAATACTTAATTTGGAAGGACGAGACACAAACAGGTTATGCCGGCATGCTGAGTAATGAGTTTTATCGTTCACTTGACTCTATGATGAAATTTGTTTTATCGCTATAACAGAATGGATGACTGCATTTCTTATAAATTTTGAAATTCTATTTCTAAGAGAAAGTTTATCATTCAAATGTCATGTTCAATTTCATTTTGTTTATGTAATTGACTAAACTGTTATATCTTACATAATAGGGCCTGTGTTGTTTTATTCTACATCTCTACTCAGGTCTGTTATTCTATCCATTAATTTCATATTTGGCGTTATTTACTCAATCCAGACAATAACATCATGATCGATCATCTCCTAGATAACAAGTGGGGCATCCTCTCTCAATTAGTTAGTTTCTTTCTCATCTCATATGTGAGCCATTTACAAGGTTTGGTCAAGGCAGTGAGTATACATGTAAATAACCATCTTCAGTCTTTCAGTCCTAGTCACCCTGACTTTTGATCATCATCATCATCAGTAATCCCGTAGTCTGGTAGACCGTTGGGGCACTGCACAAGACTGAACAGCCAGCTTCCTCCATTCCTCTCAATTTTCCATCTTTCTCAGTGAGTCACTCAATGTCAAGCATGTCCACTCTCGAATGTTGTCTTCCCACCTCAATCTCTGCCTGCCTCTCTTTCTTCTTCCTTGTACTGTGCCTTGCAGGATTGTCTTGGCAAGTCCTGATGATCGTGAGACATGCCCATACCACTGCAGTTTACATTTTTTCACTGTGCTCAGGAGGTCTTAATAAGGCCCAATGGCTTGTCTGATCCTTTGCCATATTTCTTCACTTGTGACACGGTCTTTGTATGAGACACCGAGGATCTTTCAGAAGCATCTCATCTCTGTGGCCTGTATCGTTTTCTCTAAGTCAGCTGTTACAGTCCATGATTCACAGGCGTAGAGAAATATGGAGATCAGCAGTGAGTGCATCAGTCTGACGTTTGAACTGAGTGTGATATTCTTGTTGTTCCAGATGGGCTTCAGTTTTGTCAATGCTGCTGTTGCATGCGCAATCCTTGAGAGTACTTCAGGCTTCGATCCTTCATCTGTTACAATTCCCCCCAAATACTTGAAGTTGTGGACTGTTTCTAGCTTCGTACCTTTGACCCTGTCAGTATTGATGCCCTTGGTCTTGTTGGTCATCAGTTTGGTCTTCTCTGCACTGATTTTCATGCAGTAGGCTGCAGAGGTTTTGTCGAGGCTCTCTACTAAGCTAGCTAGTTCTTGCTCATTTCCTGCTAGTCCATCAATGTCGTCGGGAAAACATAAGTTGGTGACTGTTCTGCCTCCGATGCTGACTGTCCCTTCATGCTTTTCAAGCGTGTCTGCCATGATTCTCTCTGAATGATGTTGACTAGTGTGGGAGACAGCAGACAGCCTTGTCTGACTCCGACTGTCGTTCTGCACCAGTCCCCTATGCTGCCGTTGAAGTATACTGCACTGGTGGCCTTGTCATAAAGGTGCTCCATTATTGTGATGAGGTAGGCATTTATGTTGTACAGTCTCATGGTTGCCCACATGACTGCATGCCATACCCTGTCAAATGCCTTTTTGAAATCCATGAAAACGTGGTACAGATCTTGTTGGTGTTGGAGGTACTTCTCACACAATATGCTGAGGTTGAAGATCTGCTCTGTTATGCTCCGCCCTGCTCTGAAACCTGCTGCTCCTCAGCAATGATCTTTTCAGCCTGTGGCTTTAGTCTGTTCAGCAGTATCCTCAACATGACTTTGCTTGGATGGATTATAAAACTGATTGTATGGTGGTTTTGACACTGTTGTAAGTTGCCTTTCTTGGGGAGGGTGATAATCAACGATTGGGCCAATGACAATGGCCATTCTCCTGTTTGCCAGATCTTGTTGCAGATGTTTGTGAGGGCGCTAATCATTGCGTCTCCCCCTGCTTGAACCAGTTCTGCTGGGATGTTGTCCACTCCTGATGACTTCCTCTTTTTCAGCAATCTCACTGCTGCTTCTATTTCTCCATGTAGGATAGGGTGATTGTCGTTGTCAGTTGCTGGAGGGACGATCAGTACCTCTGGATCTATTGTGGCTCAGTGGTTGTAAAGTTCTGCGCAGTACTCTGTCCATCTTTTCAGAATGTCTTTTCCTCCTGTGAGGCAGTTTCCGGCTTTGTCCTGTAAGGAGGTAACTCGCCGTTGTTTCGTGCTTGTTAGATCTTGGACCAGTTGGTACGCTTTCTTGCTGTCGTTCCTTTTCAAGTTTCCCTCAATGTCTTTGGACTGTTCTTCTATCCAGTTCTCATTTGCTATTTTCATGCTTATCTTGACTTCCTGGTTGACAGCTTTGTACTGCTCTGCTCCTTCTGTATCGTTGTTCTTCTTCTTCAGCTCCCTCCTCTTGTCACAGAGGTTTAGGACCTCTGCTGTGACTCAGGGATTCTTGACTGGGCGATGTCTATCAAGGATCTCGCTGGCTGTTTGGGTCTTTGCTGTATTGAATGTGTTGATCAATGTGTCCATGTCTGTATCGTCAGCGTCGAGGATGGTGAGCTGTGCAAACTTCCCATCAATCATTGCTTGAAAGGCTTCTGCTACTTCGGGATCCTTCAGTTTCTCGAGATCAAACTTTATTCTTGTGTGGCTCTCTTTCTTGACCTTCTTTAGGTGTAGCATGAAGGTCATCATCACCAGATCATGGTCACTTCCAATGTCCGCTCCGGGAAAGCTTTGAGTCTTGGCAATGTTTACACTTGACTGCACGCACCTCTTCACCATGATGTAGTTGATCTGACTGTGATGGTCTCCACTTGGACTGTGCCATGTCCATCTTCTGGATACTTTGTGTTGGCCGAAGGTGTTTGCCAGCATAAGGCTGTTGTAACCAGCGAATTCCAGGAGCCTCAAGCCTCTCTCATTGGTCTGTGTATTGCAGCAATGCCCACATGTTCCTTTCCAGTTCATGCAAGCATCCTCGCCTATCTTGGCGTTCCAATCGCCTTGCACAACCAGAAGGTCTTTCTTCGGTGTTTTATCCACAACAGCCTATAGCTGGTCATAGAAGTCTTCCACATCTGCATCATCATAGCCTGATGTTGGGGCGTATGCCTGTATGATGCTGATGTTGAATGGAGTTGCCCTGAGGCGGATGGTGATGAGGAGGCTGGAGACTGGCCGACATCCCATGACAGTACTCACGCTGTCTTGTGGACAAGGAACCCAACTCCCTGCTCATGTTAGTCCTCTCTGCCACTGAAGTACAGTTTGTGGCCTTCCAAAGTAGTTGTCGACTTTTGATACCTAAAATTAATCAGATTCTTCCCAAAAGGCAAGCTGATCAAATAGTTTGGTAACCAGAGATTGTAGGGAACCTAAATTATTCTGAAAAAAAGTAGAGAATAAGCAGACTCACATCTGGAAAACACGTGCACATATACTATTATTACATGGTTGTTGTATAAAAACTATAAGAAGAAACATTAAGGTTGCCATGCATTGCTAGAAGGTACATCTTACATGTATCTAGTAAAGGGGTCTCAAACAGAGGGACCATACAATTATTTCCTGCAGTCCACAACGATATACGAAATTTGTAAATAATTAATAATGAATAATTTTTTCACAGCCAGCCAGTTTGATACAAATTTGATTGTTAAATTTACTTCTTGTTTCCAATATTTCATCTGGCTACTATTTTTTAAATGAACCACTTTTGACATGTCAAAACTTATTAGTCTTTGAATTTCAATAAATGTCGAAACTCATTACTCTTTGAATTTAAATGTTGAAACTATCCAAGTTATATTTATTCCACATGTCAGACATAATCTTGTTTTAACTTCTGCTATGGCAATTAATAATTGCAAAACTAGCTCACTGGTTGAGGTTGATATCAAAGTATTTTGCTCTCTTGCTGGGAGTATACTATGCAAGAATAAGAGCAACTCCTGAGTAACATCTAATTTTCATGCACAAAATTCCTTGTCACATTCCAGAAAACAACAACAACAACAATCTCTCAACTATAACAACAAATACTACTGTTACTGCAATAAAAATAAAAAGAGTCCCTAGAATGGGCTGATGCGTTACTGTGTGACTAATTTCCAGGGATTTAATACAATACTATTTCTTGGTTAAGACTAAGCATACTGTTATGTATATCTATATTATTTTTTTTAAAATGATTATACAGTGTTATAGGTCATTTTTCTAAAGAACATATTAAATAGTAATTGAGTCCGTTATTGTGGGCCTGTACTTTAAGATAATGTAATTTTGTTCGTAAACATGTTTACGTGGATGTGAATTCAGGACATTGGCATTCACTTAAGAAAAACATGGTCTACCTGCCCTTTTCCTGGCAGCTGGCTAAAATGTATGTAAACAGACCTGACCTTATCTTTTTTACGAACTTGATGGAAACTCTACAAAGATGACAGACTATTTCCAATAAATGGTTTATTGCAACATAGGTCAAGTGGGAAGGTAATGATGTTTAAATCAGAATTATTATTCCAATCTTAACATCTGTAGTGGAATTGGTCTTTTAGTAGTGTTCAATTATTATTTGAGGAGATTTATTTATTTCAATTACCAGTATTCATTGGAATAACAAAGTGCTCATTTACTTTAGGATAAAATCACTCTGAGATTATTATTGTGAATTTATTCAAGGACATATTTCTAAATAACATCACTTTGAAACAGCAAGACCATTTGCAAATTCGCAAATTCAAGACCATTAACACATCAGTACATGCAAGACTGGAATTTATTTGGAATAGCACTGGAATTCATTTGGAACATTATACTTTTGGAAATGTGATAGGAGTTTTAGGACTATTTGGGCTTTTAATTCACAATACTGTTAAGTTCCTTTTATTCAATGGAAATACATTATTTGTTGAATTTTACATAACTTGATGGTTCGTACTCTTTTCGTTTACTTAGTTGAAGACCATGGAGTTTTAACAAGACAATGGTAAAAGTCTTTTAGTAAAGTCCTGTTGACAATATGACCATCCATGCTGGGGGTGGGGTGGGGGTGGAGTTTAGTGACAGCAACATTTTCAAGACAGCAGTTTTAACATCAATATTGGATCAACCAATGGCAACATTTTCACTTAAAAACAGCTAGATATCATATGAAGTCTATTGGTGAAAACCCTATATTGATATAGCCATCCATTTAGGAGGAGCAGAGGTAACGACACTTTCAACATGGCCAGCATGGTGGTCGTACTGAGGGTCAGTTTGCATTGTTTTCGTTCGGGACCAACTAGACATCAGAAGAACTCTTCTGACAAATACCCATGTCAAAATGACTTTCCATTGAAGAGTAGAACAAGAATTTCCAAATGACTATTTGGGTGGTCAGTTTAGCATCATTGTCATTTATGACCAACCATACATCACAAGAGGTTTTTTTCAGTTAAAACACCATGCTGATATGACCATTAAAATGGTCACTGTGGCGGCCTGAGTGGCAGCATATTCATTAGACACCTTAAGATTTTAGTAAAATCCCCATGTTAATACGAAATCCATTTAGTAGGAGTAGTGATGACAAAATTCTCAAAATGGTCACTATGATAGCCATATTAGATTTGTGACCAACACCACTGTCACGAACTATTCGCTATGGAGGAGGAATGATAAAATGCTTTTAAGATCAATGCTGTGACAGCTATAATGGAACTCAGATCAGCACCATTTTCATTTAGGACCAACTAGACATCATGAGAAGTCTTTAAGTTAAAACTCGATATCACCATCCATTGAGGAGGAGTAATGACAAGATTTTCAACTAGACGTTATATGTATGTTAAAACTTCTGGTGAAAACTATGTCAGTATGATTGTACATTCGAGAGAAGCAAAGATAACAAGATTTTCATACTGGATGTCTAAGCAGCAGCGTCTTCATTTAGGACCAACTAGACCATGAGATGAATGAGTGTGTTAAAAAGGGTCAATGTCATCCTCAAAGATGTTTAGGAGATGTGATAACAAATTGGCAATAACAGACAGATAGATGAAGAACAAATGATGAAGGATAGACAATCATATAACCTCTTCTGTTCTATGACAAGTAGAGCTAATAACAAGTTTTAATAGTGCATAAAGTAGCGTAAACCACACCAACCCACTTTAGGCACTATTAAAACTTGTTATCACATGTTTGCAACTAAACAGATCGAAACCAAAATTTAGCACATATAGAAAAAATACCATGTGATCCACTGATGTTCAACGAAGTATATGAAATCTCTCATTCAATATTGAAAGCTGTCTTTCCTTTCTTTTGACCTTTCTTCAGGTAACTTCCACTATCTGATTCAGAATCACCAATGTTTAATCATCAATGACAGATCTAGATGGGGCTAGCTGGATAATTTTATACTTGTTCTGACGGTGCAGTGTTCATTTTTCAGAATGATCATTCATCATTTGTTTAATTTGAAAATATGTGTCACATGTTATGAGTTGATAATGGAAATCACCGAGATATATAATATATGATACCAGTGGACTCCATCGTGGCAGGCCAATCATGTGACTATGTCAGTACAAATCCAAAAACAAAGATCATGCACCAGACGCCTGGCCAAGACAGGTACAACAGATACATGTAGTGGCTAAATGAGCAAGCAATTATCCTGGATTATATTAATAATCCCACATATATGAAAAGAAAGGAACATGTGATATTTGAATGATAGGGTTTTAGTATTGGTGATAGGATGTTTAATTAACTGATTACTTTTTAATGGCTATCGGGAAACATTAAAGTGTAACAGTGGGTTCTAAAGTGTCACAAGGCTAAAATGATAGCACAGTGGGAATGCTACCATAATTTTGGGCTCAATGAGAACACAGAACACTTTCAACTGTTAAATATATCAAGCAGATAAATTTACTGTACTTTTCCATTGATAATCCCTGTTGTGAAGGACACTTTGGTCCTCAGATTAGCACAGTTTTCATTTAAGACCAACTGGACATATTACAAAGGCATATGGTGAAAATCCCATTTCAATATTACTTTCTGTTTAAGTAGAGATGCGATAGCAAAAGTTTTAAGATGGCTGCTATGGTGGCCATATTGGAGTCAGACTGGAACCATTTTTATACAGGATCAGCTAGACATCCTAAGAAGTCTTTTGGTGAATACCCCATGCTGACACAACCATCCATAACAGATGAGTAGAAATATCAATATTTTGAAAATGAACTTACCATCAGTACTACTGTCATTTAAGCCCAAGAGGTTTTTTAGTGAAAGCTCCATGCTGATATGATCATCCGTTCAGAATCAGCGATGACAAGACTTTCAAGATGTCTAATGTAGTGGCCATATTGGATATCAGATCAGCACCATTTTAGTTAGGAACAACTAAACATTATACATAGTCTCTTAGCGCAAACCATGTGTTGATATGGACATCCATTCAGAAGGAATAGCAATAACAAGATTTCCATGATGGCTGTCATTTGGGCCATACTGAAGTCAGACTGGCACCATTTTATCAAGACCTAACTTGCCAGCAGCAGAATTCTTTAATGAAAACCACATGTTCATATGACCATTCATTCAAGAGAAGTAACAGTAACAATAATTTCAAGATGGTCAGTGGAAGCCATATTGGTGGTACCTTTTTCATTAAGGACCAGCTAGACGTCATGTGAAGTCTTTTGGCAAAAACAGAATGGTGATACGACCATCCATTTAGGAAAAGTGATAGCAATATTTGTAAGTTGGCCACTGTGGTTGCCATATTGGATATCTGAGCAGCACCATCTTTTTGACTCTGGGATGAATGTGTTTGTAAAGTTTCATGTGAATCCTATAAGTAGTTTAGGAGAAGCAGCGACAACAAACTGGTGTTAACACACACAAATGACAGCCTACTGAAGACGGTCAACAGACCATCCCAAATCTCTTCTCGTATATGACCAGTAGAGCTAAAAAACCCCAAAACAACAACATAATACATGCATCTATTAGTTGAAAAAGAAATTTAATTATTTTCAAAAACAAATTTGTCTCGAGTTAAAAGAAAACAAAATATCCTATTCAAAGCACCCTCTCCCTGTTACTGGCTGGTTCCTTGCTGGCCTTTAAGTTCAACGATGGTCACAAATACTCAACAGCCAAACCATACCATCTTTTATGTAACGAACTGAAATTGTGCATCTACATTTTTGTAACTAATGCGATCATTACTTTGTAAAACGAGCTCAATTAAAAACAGTAATAATCAAAGGTTAAGTGCCTGAGGATATGCATGTGCACAACATAGAAAAACTGGGTGCGACCAGTCAGTATGTGCATATGTATTATACATATTAGGAAGCTGGCAAAGAGGAGAATGACAATGCTTCAGTTATAACAAATCTAAATGTACCTAGTGAGACTGTTGACTCTGCGATCTAACTTGAAATTTTCTTGTGACTTCCATACCAAGCCACAGTTCTTATTTATCACACTATTCCTTTATGCTAACCCTAAATAAGATTTTGACAACAGTATCCTCTGAATCCAATTTCTGGCCAATAGAAACTGGCCGTTTAGTGAACTTTACTCCATACACCCAACCATCACTCATAACAAAACCTCCTGAAAATTACCTTATAACGTTTAACATATTTTCTTTTATGTTCTTTTATATACACAAAGGTAATGATGTGTACATGTTAGAATGCAACATACAAATATTTGTACACCTGAAAAGTATACGTTTACCTAGATACCTAATGTGACGAAGAATAGCCCAGTATATAATATGAGACGTGAAAAAACAAAAATTCGAAATATATCAGAAATGTAAACCTCGGTTATGCAGGACTGTACAAATATCTAAACCTGGCTTTGCATTCATCGTTTAAGTATCATTTCACAGGAACTAGACCTTGCATGGAATTAATTAGAGCATCCCCGTCATAAAGCCTCTACATAAAGGCATAAAAACCCTCACGATATTTCAGACATAAGTATATAATACGTATATTCAGTATGTGAGAGAAATTAATCAATCTTCAGAAACTCCTTAACAATGTTCCATATTATTTTCACCAAATAATTATTTCGTATCACCCATATTCATACCGGTTGACATATATTAATCATCAGTTTGTACATATATAAATAGAAGTACACATACATACACGTATGCATATACATGCATAACCACACATGAGTACATACATACATACATACATACATATATGCATGCATACGTGCAAAGATGAATTCATCCAGTCATTCACCCATACATATACCGATTCATCTATCCGTACGTACATACACATACACCCATACATACATACATATAAAAATACATACATATATATATGCATGCATGCATACATGAATGCATCCATTCATTCATCAATACATCCACCAGTCCATCCTTCCATCCATCCATCCATACATACGTACATACATACATGCTTATATATATACATACATTCATTTATACATGCAAACATACATACATGCATGCATGAATTCGTGAATTCATCCATTCATTCATCCATACATCCACCCTTCCATCCATCCATCCATCCGTACATACATACATACATACCTACATATATACATATAAACATACATACATACATATGTACGTACGTACGTACGTACACACATACATACATACATACATACGTACGAATGTAAATACATGCATGCATGCATGTATTAATTCGTCCTTTTATTCATCCATGGAACCACCCTTTCATCAATCCGTACATACATACATACATACATACATACATACATACATACATACATACATGCATGCACTCGTTCATGAAGTGATCCGTTTATTAATCATACATTCAACCCCATCCATTCATCCCAACATACATACATACGTGCATACTATCAGACTGCTCAAGGAATGACGATAATATTTAAATTCACCAGTAATTCAGAACAAATATATATAAGACCGTAATATCATTGATAGATAAAGATGATATTCAATTGGAAGCATCTCACATCTACCCGACAGCGTAATGAACCATGTTTTTGATGTTTTTCTTTAGGATACGATTTGATCATGTAATATACGCGATGGATTCTGACAGCGGTGAGGATGTTGTGGAAGTTCTAAACGGGCTGTTACAGCTATTTAGAGCTGATGATAATATCGATGATAATGTTGTCCTACTCGTCCACTAATATCTGCGTCAGAGCGGAGTTACAAGAACATCGCATAAAATGAAATATATTTTTAAGCACCAAATAAAATTTGACTGTAGGGACTACTGTATGTTGCCATCCCCAAATCGGGACAGATTGGTAACATCGCATTAGCACGTTAAACCGCTCAATTGCAAAAAACATTCAGGGATTGTTTCTCCAACGGATAAGTGGTATTTAACGCTGAATCCACTCTGGATATGTGCAACAACGAATTTTGTGCATCAACATTTAAACAGTTGAGAAAAGGAAGATCAACAGTAGCGCACTTACCAGAATAACAGTTATGGGGCAAATACGATAGTTAGATGCAAATGTTGCAGGAGTAGTCCGAGCGTTTTTTTAAATGAAAAGGGGGCTAATCTCCCAGAACGTATAATCGTCGGAAATTCAATATTCCCCAGAAAGATAATTTCTAGTATTGTATGACATTTGTGCCAGTAGAGACGGGTATTTAACTACGAGTGCGTCTGCCTGTAGGCAGTTGTATTATGCGATTGTATTTTTAACAGACGAACAATTATGGACCCTCTATGTTACCGAAGTCACAACTTAGAATACATAGAATAAGATATAATAGACATGTTCAAGAAATACAGAACATTTGTTGAGCTCAGGGAAAAGAGAACCATATCACTACGTGGTAGATGGAGAGAGCACGTCTTAGTTCTTACGTTTTTATACAGTTTAGATGCATAGCTTTTCCTATGGTATTATATTAATCCTGAAACCGGTGAAAATACAAGTAGAAAACTTGTACGCATCTTAACCCAAGCCATCATTCTACTTTACAACCTGAAACAAATTTGCAATTCGTGTTGTCTAAGGTGTGGTTTAATACATTGTGTGCATGTAGCAAGTGTTTCTAATAAGTCCAGATATAGAATAATGGAAACAAATAATTTAGCTTAAAGCACTGCTGGAAGAATGATCTGTCTAGATTTTGCACAATCTACGTAATGTTTTGAGACACGTGATCTTATTCGATCTACTTCTATTTATACTGACGGAGACATACCCTTGTACTGTTACACAATAGGTTTTATCATAAATGGATTTGACACTAAATCGACCTTATTTCCTCATGTGGGTAAGGATGTTTGACGAATTCAATGTTAAACTACCATTGAATCAATCACATGGGATCTTAGTGCGAATCTTGTGACTCCCATACCAAGCCATAATGTTAATGTATCTTACCAACTCCGAATGATAACCCTCAATATGATCTTGACGTACATATCCTCTTTAGTCCCATTATTGGCCAATACAAGTTGGATTTAAGGTGAACTTTTGTTTTAGCCCATACTTGCACCCATCGGTCATATCAGCTTTTAGAACTATTTGTTAACGTTATTATATGTTCATTTATGAGAATTTTATGTTATATAATACTAATGACGATGTACTTCATATGATATATAATTCAAATTGTATATTAAGTGTACTGTTCGATGTTATACGACATTGCCGTGCTATTATTCAACAAACATGACCCTTGCCTTTCTGTATTTAATTTGGACTTGCATAACTCTCCTTTTATCTGTATGGTAATATTTCTACACCTGATCATAGTAGGTTTACTTAGATACATAAGTCGCAAATCAAAACTGGACCAGAATATAAGGTGAGTCGTGGCAAACAAAGATTGGAAGGTAACCCATAGGTGTTATTCTCAATTATGCAAGACTGTACAAATATCTACAGCTGGGTCTATATTGATTGTTTAAATATCCGCTCGCAGGGACTTTTCCTAATCTGGGAAGATTTTGAACTTTCCTGTCAGAGAACCTCAACAATGAGGCCAATGAACCATCGTTTTATTTCAGTCATACTTACACATATACGTACATACAATATAAGACATAAATTTCACAATATGCCCAATTTTAGTTTCAGAGTTCTCAGCATAACTGTGATAAAATGATTATTATCAAATGACCCATATCCGTCGTCTTTATACTGACGTCGGTAGAGGCTTTCAAAATTTAGCTAACATTTTGAATCATAAATTGGTTGAAACTATATCGACTTCACGTCGTCACAGAAATAAGGATGTATGTAGGATTGAATGTTCAACTGCTTTTCAATCCATAATATGCCATCTAACGCCAAATTTTCCTGTGATTCCCATACCAAACCATACTTCTTATTTATCATACCCGCCCTTTATGCTAACACTAAATATGATTTTGACAAAAGTATCCTCTGAACGCAATTCCTGTTGAATAAAAGCAGGCCGTTAAGTGAACTTTACTCCATACAGCCAACCATTGATCTTATCAAAACCTCCTTAAAATTACCTTATAACGCTTAACGTATTTTAAGTTATGTTCTTTTGATATACAAAAAGTAATGATGTGTACTTGTTAGAAGACAACTGTGCATATTAATTCTGCTCCTCGATCTTACAAAACATGTTGGTGCTATTAGTAAATAGACGTCATCCTTGTAATTCGTTTCTAATTTAGGAGTTCCATAGCCCATTTTAATATGTATACAAATATTTGTACACCTGAAAAAGTATACGTTTGACAGGATACCTTCATCTGAAAAAGTATACGTTCGACTAGATACCTAATGTTCTTAAGAATAGCCCAGGATTAAGTATGAAACTAGAACGTTGACAAGAAATGTAAACCTCGGTTAAGCAGAAAGGTAAAAGCTCAACATGGCTTTGTATTGATCGTTTACGCATCATCTGAAATGGACTAGACCTTGCATGGAAGCAGTTAGAGCTTCCCCTTCCTAAAGCTTATACCTTCAGGCATAATAACCATCATCTTATTTCAGACATAAGTACATAAATACGTACATTCATTTTTGTTACAGGAATTGATCAATCTTCAGAAACTCCTAAACAATGTGAAGCATTACTTTCACAAAATAATTATTTTGTATCAGCCATATTCATACCGCTTGACATATATTAAACAACTGTTTGCATATGTATCAGTAGAAGCACACATACATACACATATGCATATACATGCATTCATAGATTTGTACATACATGTATGCATGCATGGAAATATGAATTCATCCATTCATTAATCCATACATGTACCTATCCTTCCGTGCGCACATACACACACAAACATCCATCTATCCATCTATCCATCCATCCATCCATACATACAAACATACATACATACATATATGCATGCATGCATACATGAATTAATCTATTCATTCATCAATCGATCCTACCGTCCATCCATCCATCCATCCATGCATCACTACATACGTACATACATACATACATTCATGCATAAATACATACATACATACATACATACATCATATATACATACATAAATGCATGCATTCATGCGTATATAATGCATGCATGCATGCATGCAAATATCAATTCATCCAGGTATTAATGCATACATGTACATATCCTTCCGTGCGCACATACACACACAAACATCCATCTATGCATCCATCCATCGAGCCGTCCATCCATGCATACATATAAACATACATACATACATATATGCATGCATGCATACATGAATTCATCCATTCATTCATCAATAGATCCACCCGTCCATCCATCCATCACTACATATATACATACATACATACATACATACATACATATATGCAAGCTTGCATATATGAATTTGTCTATTCATTCATCCATAAAACCACCCTTCCATCCATCCGTACATGCATACATACATACATACATACATACATACATACCTACCTACCTATATGCATCCATCCATTCATGAACTCATCCATTTATTCATGCATACATTCACCTGTCTATCTATCCGTACCTACATGCATACATACATACATACATGCATACATATTTACATACATACGCACATATGTACATACAAAGATACATACATACATACATACATACATACATACATACATACATACATACATAATCTGTATGCACATGTATTCCTGCCCCCGTATGCCTTATACCTATTTGATGTATATAATATCTTCATGTTTATTATACTTTGTTAATTTACAAAAGCTATATATCAAATCTTTCAAATGAAATATATGGCATGCTGCAAATAATAAGTATACCGTGTCTCTCATAGTTATGTTTAAATTGTTGGATGTTCGAAAATAACTCTTCACCACTGGCATACCCCTGTTAACCTTTTGGTATTAGGTTTGACCAATTGCGATGAGAAACCTCAATTTGCCACCTAGCGAATCGGATATATTAGCACTAGCTGATACACTAATCAGTATTCTACTAGACGGTTGATAGAACTGTATACATTTTTGCCGTCTTCTCATCTCTGCGGTCAGGTACTAGTATTAGTGTGTGTGTGTGTGTTTATATATATATATATATATATATATATATATATATATATATATATATATATATATAAAGAAAGTGTACCTTTCATAAGTACTGAAATATTACTCTTCTGAAGAGTAACAACTTTGTATTGCCACGAGTGCCGTTACAATGCTTTCACTGCAATCGTGAAATGTTTTTAATGCCACAGTGAGGATATATTTTGTGTGTTGTTGGAAAATTAGTTGTACATGTATGTATGCATCAACGTTCAACATGACTTTATCATATAGTGTTCCAAATATAAACGGGTTATACATCAAGATCCTTTTTACCAAAGTTATAGCTCTAATGTAACACATCTATTTTTGCTGACATTAGTGTCTTTATAAAATCGTTTTGGAAACAATTTCGTTCAAGTTTGGTACGATGTTTTATTTAAAAAAAATATCTGCCATTAGTATCACCCACAAGCTCGGAAAATGTGTGGCTTGTTGATGTAAGCAGAAGATTCCAGACAGACAAACATACATTCTTTGATACGGACCTCCCGAAATGTTGACATTTCATCTCAGGCGCGGTTCAGAAATTCTGACCTTAAGCTTGAGGAGAAAATATGACATTAATCCGAATGCTGAATTCTACTTTGCTCGAACATTGAAGGACCGCCAATTCGCTCTGGTGAAATCAAAACATTTGGGAAAGAAGGTAAGCTTTGAACACTTCAGAGAAAAAAGACTTGTTTCTCTAGTAGATAAAAACACAACGAAAGAAAGTAAAATTAATCACATCCAATGTAATAAATACACATTTCTATAAAATAAGAGGTGAATTTACAAATAAGTATGCTCATGACGTTGGTAACCGCTATTTCAAGTTCATGAGACAATCACTAGTGTTATCAAAAGTCACAAGCAAAGAAGATTAAGAAAATAGTCATGCTAACAACAAAAAGGAGGAGTGCATCTTGCCAAATATTAGAAAAGTTCGTACGTTGGACAAGGTTTAAAGTGTAATTCAAAATAGTCAAATATTAAACAAATATTAAACAAAAACAGACTCTGAATAAATCTTTAATAGTTAAAATGGTTTAAAGCATAAAGCAAATTATAAACGTATATAGAGTCAACAAAAAAAAATGTTATTTAATGTAAAACATTATAGTAAAAAACAGGCGCAGTACGTAATAATAAAAATGCATAGAAAATAATGTTGATGACGTCGCTACATGATTGATTTATATTAAAACATGTGCGAAGAATCATAAACCTCAACTATTAAAATGAACTAAGCCAGATAATTAATGCAAGTAGTAATATAGTAACGAAATGATTTAGAGAGCTTCCTTGAATAGAGGTGCAATAAATACATATTGTGCTGTGGTATTAACAAAATCTTTGCATACTTTCATAGAATGGCGCAGAACGTGAAGGAAACAATCTTTTGAAGTTATATCATTTGCATTTTTCTGAAGTACGGCCAGATTTAATGAACGGAATCATTGAACGGTTTTTAAAGAGGTGGAGAAATTAAAAACATATCCTAATGCCAAGGAATAAAGCCTATACACACTATGAATAAACGCCACAGTTAACGAACTAAATACATACATACATGCGTACATACATACATACATACATACGTACATGCATACATATATACATGCATACATATATACGTACATACGCACATACATACATACATACATACATACATACATACATACATACATACATGCATGCACAGTGTATTACTTAAATATAAGCAGAATGATAGATATCAATAGATTGATAGACATCGCTGTAATAAAAAGTTCTATTTAAGTTTCCTTATATGCTCTATGGACGGTTATAGATAATCAACAACTAAATATCACCATTTTGAATATGTAATCATATCTGGCTCAGTAGATATTCCCCAAAAAATTGAGATGTCAGCAAATCCTAGAAATAACTTGATAACTCTGCAAATGTGCATAATTTATTTCATAATACAATGAATATATATATATGACAGACTTGAAGAAAGATGTGAAGAAACTTCTGTGGTGGAACAATTATTTTACCCAGGTCACACTTTCAGTTACACACGTCTGCTTGATTGTGATCACCCGTAACTCGAAGTCGTGCGGAAAAATGGGAACTCCAGAGAAACGTATTCCATGCCGTGTACGATTATCCGGACCCTAATATCAATAATTCTATATGCTGTCACTTTGCCATTAATAGAAGTCAAGAACTTTCCAAGTTATCAAAATCACATCGTAATGCAATTAATTAGCTTTCTCTGTTTTATGGCGTTAAATGCTTATATACTTTTGTAATATAAAGTAAAAAAAATAATACGTTAAACAACCGGTATTTTACTCATTTTGCTTATTTAGCATGTTATCAATATCAGCTATGTTGTTCCATTGCTACCTTACTATTAGTTGTATCTACCTTTTAAGACAATACCACAGGTCTAGAAAATAATATTGAACAATGATCAGCAGCCAAATAAACGGACCAGTATTTCGCTGCTGACTTTTTTTCCGACATCAATTAGATTATTTTATTCCAGTCACTTTTTACCTTACGAGTCTTATTCACAATAATAGAACCATACACATTTTCTCACGCTATTCATTACAATATCTTTCTTTGTTTAGGAGGGGAAAACTGTCCACAGTCAAACATTATGTAGCTGAGGTGCAGTAACGTTTCGTTTCCTTTCTTATATTAGTCCTTAGTTGATCATCACTCTAAAAACTTCTCAAGTATCAGTTTCAACGTTTCACGCTCAAATTTTGAATAGTTCGGACCAAAATGTATGACATTTAATAAATGTTTTCTGCAGTCGATAGTTTTCATGTCCTAATATTATTTAAAACGATTTCATAACTAAACCACTAACTAACGTCATAACTGCACACCTGAAACAGCAGCTTAGGATCAAATCCACCCGTTTGTCTCTCGATCCATTTTGTTAAATACCCAACACATACTCAATTAATCTTCCACATACATAATCGCCCCAATCCAATTTTACCCACCAATTGCATACATAAGATCTTGCCAAAGCAAATAAATTCTTAGGTAGCAAACTACGTGCAGAATAGATGTTTATCTACGCAATTACGCAAAGTCACATATGTCTCTATAAAGTATACTTGCCTCCTATACCACGTTCGTATACAAATTCACCAGTATGTATTTGAACACGATGTGGCCTTTTACCAGGAGAAGGAAAATGGGGCATTCGTGACCGTCCGTTGTGCCAAAAATGCAAATACACTGTGTGACAGAATCATCGTAAGTGTGTTAATATATTAAAATCTACAATGCAAAGTGTAGGGCAATACTACAGAATAGTAAGACTGCATAAGAAGGGGCAGAGACAAGATATCTCTGAACTAAAAGTGGAAGGAGAAATAATACGGGACCCTCATTTGATTCCTGATGCGTGTTGCTAGCACTTTAAATCTTTAGGAAACGAAACACCAATACCCATTTTAACGAATCGTTTGCAGCTGAAATTAGAAACACCATGAAGAATATTGTGGATTCAAATATTGAAGACGGAGCAGGTAAGGGTATGTGTGAAACCATATTACAGAATGACATTGAAGAGGCTGTATAGATCTGAAGTAAGAGTAAGTCATGTGGTCATGATAAAATGTACGCAGAATATTTAACTTTTGCCTGTCAATCGATTACTCATATTTTGTGCAAAGTGTACAATCGCATCATCTCCTTGGAAACCTGTTCTGACTACTTCAAAACTGTAAATGTTATACCTATCTTCAAAGGTGGGAAAAAAGACAGGCTAAATATGAACAGCTATAGTGATATCTCAATCGTTCCCGTTTCTCAAAAAGTATTTGAAAAAAATATTGTTGAAGAGGTTAACTCTATTTAGTGAAAGGATCAATTTCCCTCTCCAATTACAACAGAGATTTCGAAGCGAACGCAGTGGCATTACTGAAGGCTTTATTATAAAAGAGGGAATAGCCCATTATTTAGAAAGTCACTCAAATGTTTATGCTGCATTCCTGGGCAATGCTAGGGCCTTTAATACGGTATGGCATAATAGCCTCTTTTATAAGCTATTCTATCTCGGAGTTAAAGGAAAACTTTGGAGATTGATTCGAAATTATTTTCGAGAAGTTAGGGCATTTGTTCTGCTCAACGGCCATCATTCGAAACCATACTCAGTCAATCAAGGAGTAGGACAAGTAAGAACGCTATCAGCATGGCTATTCTTAGTCATGATTAATGACCTAATATCCTTGCTGGAGTCAACAAAATCTGGAATACAAGTTGTTACCTTAAGTATCCCTTGTGTTTTATTAGCGGATGACACGACCTGGCTATCTTCATCATTTAACGGTATGTGCGTTTTGCTTCGCAACCTCCATGACTTTGCATCGAAGTGGAGACTCCGATACAATGCTAATAAAATAAATATCGTCATATGTTCGAAGAAACAAATCATACCAAAATCTATGTTCATGCTCGGAGATAAAAGGATACCTATAGTTTCCTCTAGAATATATGCTGGGATTACTCTCACCACAGATCTTTCTAATACTGCTGAAATGAAAAATGCTTGTGAAAAAGGAAGATCAGCATTTTATTCCCTTGTTGGAACTGGCATTGAAAAGAATGGTATGAATCCAATTAATAGTGCTAGAATATTGCCAAAAATAGTACTACCTGCTATGACATATGGATGCGAATTATGGTCAAACTTGAGCCAGTCACAGGTATATGATCTAGAAGTATGTCAAAGAAAAGCGGCAAGAAGAATTATAGGTCTTGATCAGCGCTCATCTACAGAGACAACAATTAGCAGTCTTGGACTGTGGTCAGTTGAGGGATATGTAGATAAAATCAAATTATATTTCTTCAATAAAATCTGTAGAGCAAACGGTTCACTAGCATGGAAAATTATATTCAACAGAAGAATACTTGACTTCCTGATACACGGGAGCGAGAGCGTTGGCTTCGTTAAACATATATATCGTGTTCTTTTGAAATACTAGCTTGGCGGTTTCTTCAACCTATACGTGAACACCCTATATTCTGTCCCGAAACCAATCTGGAGGAGGAGTATTGAGACGGCAGTTCACTGCTACGAAGAATCATTGTGGAGAACTAAACTTGAAATGAGCCTAAACTTTTACACTATGCAAATGTCCATACTAATCTTCAACCACTTGCTGTCTGGAAGCTAGGTAAATGTTTTCCTGATAAAACTTGGTCTTTTGCTAACATTGCCTATTTAACAATGTGTTCAATTTCAACAGAGAATGAATATAACTGTAAACTCTGAAAAAGATTGACTTCAGAGAGAGCCAAGCACATGTTACTATACTGCGAAGCCATAAACGATGAACGTAACACTATGTTTGCAAGAATAACAGATGCAATAGATATACTAGATTCACACTGGCTTTTTTGTCAAGACAATGACTCATTTCTTCGTTTTCTTTTGGGCAAGAGAGTGGACATCTTTGATTCTATGGATGATCATTCATGGCAGGCAGTCATATGTGTGTTGGCTGAAGGAATAGTCACAATGTACAGAAGAGCAACTGAACTTGAAAACGATATTTGACATTTTGTTTGTTCACTATATTTGGGAAATGGACCTATTTCATTCCAATCATAAAAATATTCACAAGAGTTCCAAGTGACAGCCAATGCAATAATCCTTCTAAATCGTTCCAGTCGAAGGTAAATAATTCGAATTATTTCCTTCCTCTCTTAATCTCCGTTGCTTATATTTTTCGCTTGCAGTGAGTTCATTCATTCATGTGTTTAGACATTGTGTTTCTCTGCTTTTGTAGATATATACTACAGGTCTAATGTGTTACGAATTCATTATTGTCAAGCTATGTTCCTATCTTTATAGTGTAATAATCAAAAATAACTGAATGAAATCTCTTTTGAAGAGGAAATAAAGAAAGTCAGTCTGTCAGTCATACATCAATACATACATACATACATACATGTATGCATACATACATGCATACATACATACATACATAT
>JAECUM010051012.1:0-20963 GCA_016617855.1 Megalonaias nervosa | reverse complement strand
TTCTATAACATTAATGCAGGATGTAATAACAATACTTGTGTTGTGTGCAAGCCTAGATTTTTTTGGTGCAACGTGCATGACGAAATCACAACATCTGTCCTGCAAACGCTTCTTAATTGACGAGTTGATACCCCTTTAATGCAGACAACTGGGGTGAGTGGGTTATGTTCTACTTTTAATCTTTAATCTAATATCTGCAAATTATTCATATATGTTGAGTCTTTGCATGCTGAGAATAAATATGCGTCTATAATTCCAACAATGCTGACATTATTAATCTGTCACTAACATATGAAGTGTATTGGAAAAGTAACAATATTATATGGTAACGTTTTGTTTCTCTGTATCTGCCAACAAATTAAGTGCACCTCATGTACAATAACGTCATATAAACTGATTTGCAGCTACACTTGCAGCATGCAGGACATACATATATGCGTAGACACAGCACATGTAAATGACATTGCCATAAAGATGTAGGAGAACAATTCTGCTATTGAGATAAGAGCTTATTTTCAATCCGGGCGCTTTTAAGGTACTCTTAATAGGATATCATGGCCGACGTGGCTAACGTTATCGAATGCAATTATCTCATATCCCATAATTTTGAGGTGGTTACATTTTTCAATGTTGGTCGGGAATCCCTAATTATTTTCTGCGTTCTTGAAAACTCTTATCTGCGACTGGAGAGCGGCATGTGGCTGCTTTGAAGTAAGCTACTATTGAAGATGCTCGACATATCATCACATGCATAAAATCATCAGCTAGTTTTTATATATTGAAGTAGCATTGCATGTTTGATTGCTTGTGGAAGATAGATTCACCATTTGTTGACGGGTGATGATAAATAGCATTGTGTTCAAACCGCAAAAGAATTACAAGCAAAATCTGAATAAACGTAAAGAAATTGATGAAGCTGCGCGACACAAAGTGAAATATTTTTATATCATCAAATGCATTAATTAGTCAGCTGTTTTTGATATATTAAAGAAACATTTCACCCTCGAAAGGTTTGTGGAAGATGGACCCAAGATTTGTTCATAGCTGGTCAGAAACAAACGCAGGTTGAAATCTGAAGAAAAGTAATCATATACGCTTGAAAAAAAGTTCCATAGCTGTTGAAACGTGAAATTACTTTTTCAACCCTACTCAGGAGAAAATAATAAAGATTGGATGAGAGAACACCAGTAATCCCATGACATAGTCTGATTGTGAAGAGGTTTATCAAGCGCTATACTTCAATCTAAAATGCCCGGTTTTCCCAGTATCTGTGCCTGAATATGTTAGTGTCAATGGACATTATTTTGCCTCTAACGTATTGCCAGATGTTGTGATTTTAAAGTCACCATGATGGGAGAGTAGGATTCCATTGTATGAACAAATACTAAACAATGAATGAATGTCATTTATTAACTGGGTAGTTAGACTACAATGCATGTAGAGGTGCACGTGGTGTACTTATGCAATGGCCTATTGCTCGCCAATAAAGAACTCTGATGTACAGCGCAGTAATATTCATAATTTCTTTAATACGCCGCACATCACCTCTGCATTGCATTGAATACAGAAATTGTGCCTCTGTGAATTTCATGAATGCATGGTGTGAAAAGCAAATGTGAAAACGACAGACTTATGGGTTTTCCTTTTAATAATCTAAGAGTAGAGAATTAGTGTAATGTTTGAAAACTAGTTTTGCTACCGCTATACTTTATATCAACTGGAATTGATTAAATATTCAATGAGAAGAAAATACATGTTATAAATTTTACAATTTTGAACTTGGACACACAACAGTGTTCATTGCAAAATTATATGTAATGATGTACGATTTTGTACTGTTTCTCTCAGGAGCTTGGATCATAACTGGTGGAGTGAATGAGGGTGTGATGAAGTTTGTTGGAAAAGTTGTGAAAGAGCACAAAATAATCTCTACGGATAAGAAACCTATCGTTGCAATTGGTATTACGCCATGGGAAATCGTTCACAAAAAACATAAGCTGAGGAACAAAGAGGTGAGAAAATTATAAGAAACTTTCACTTGTTGGGACTACGAACTGTGTCTTAAACGTTTTATCTTTGAAAGCTCAACAGTAGGTCTTACAAAAGTAATATTTGTTCCACAATAATTTCAGTGTTAAACTCTGTAAACCGTCATTGTGTTACCTGATCTATTCATAAACTGCTATATATTTATGGCTGCAGTATTATTCACTTATGTATCTATCAGGGTATAAACTGCCACATAGAATATATTATTTGAAGGGGATTATGCAAGTTCAAGGATCACTCATCTGATAGATTGCACAACGGCAAATGCGGACGCAATAGCATCCAGCTCTTATAACTGCAGAAAGACAGAGCTTCTAGTTATTCATTGCTCATGAAGCAAATGACTGTTCAGGCTGTTTTATCCTCTTTTAATAAACTCGGTACACGGGTAGCTGTAGGTCGGAATACCATCCCACAGACTACCTTATAGAAAATTTGATAGTCAAATATTTAAAGAAGAACTATTTTTATACTACTATTATTAATTTAAATTTGTTCTTAAAGGTATATGCTTGTACAGAGGAAATAAAATTGGTTTGTAAAACAACACATGAGAAAGTTGTTTCGTTATTGTTCAATTTATTGACGTCTTTAAGCAATATATGATATATAATGCCAAGAAAACAAAAGCTGTGACTTTTTCAATGACAGACAGAGACAGCCGACCAGGAGTGACAAACGCTGACATCGAACCCGCAATTATGAGTTCAACGCTCTTTCAGCACATACGGTGTTGTGTTCTATATTAATAAAGCAAATATTAAATTTTCTTGTAAAGAGCTTTAATCTTCGAGATTTATAAATCAGAACTGGAGACATTCCTTCAAATATCTTGTACACATTAAAGTAGCCAGCAGATTAGTCATAGAATATTATAAACTAATTATAGATCTATGAAACTCCCATCTATGATTGAATTTCTCCCATTTGGAATTTTCTTGGGCTGTATACCTTTTAAATTTGTGCGTATATGACATTCTTGT
Source organism: Megalonaias nervosa (assembly GCA_016617855.1). NCBI lineage: Eukaryota > Metazoa > Mollusca > Bivalvia > Unionida > Unionidae > Megalonaias > Megalonaias nervosa. Next base: position 17,931 of record JAECUM010051012.1, on the reverse strand, counting down.
TAATTAGTTCCAAGTTGTGTTCCTTATTGTGAATACGCATTTCAATTCGAGCAGTAAAATTAATTGTGAAATTTTACGAGATCCGTTTTCCTTACTTATTTCTAATTGTATTTATACTGCTTTGAAGTAAAAATTTAAAATCAGCGAGCATTTCTTTTCCAGCGACCTGAAGTGTTTTATCAAAATGTTAGAAACATTGTGCAATTATATAGTAACAAAACGAAAAAGTTATTCATCCTTTCATCTATAGAAAGAACATGACTTGTCTACTTCATATAAAACGTCAGTGGATGTCAAGGCTAGTGATTTTTCCCAAAAGTTTTAGAAGGGTTAGGAATTTTCTGGGCAATATTAATGATGATATGTTCCCCCCCCCCCCCACTACGCGTACAGCTACAATATTCACTCTCCTGTTTACCCTCTCAAGCCTCCCCCATACAGGATGATGGGGCATTGCAAGCGGATATCAATATGAGACTGTGGTTACATTCCAGTCGAGACTCTTGGGGTGCTGGTGCTGAAGGCGAGTAAGCTCTTCAACCAACACTCACATGCCGATGTTTTTTCAGACTTCTGAAAGAAGGATTTTTCTATTCATCCGTAATACATCGCATGCTAAACGTGCCTGCCAAACTACCTAGACGTGCTTTATCAAAATCCATTCGGCTATCTGCTCCACTTCAGGAAGGATATTGATCTGAAGGTCTTATCGAGCAACAGTAAAACCTTTGTTAGAGATCCTCTCTTGGAGACAGACACATTCTTCAGAGGTCTTATTCCTTCTATGACATCTCAGGAACTGACCGACCAACACATTCTGCCGCACTCAGATAGCCTTGCTCAGAAAGTGTGGTAATCCTGACAGCCCATCGGAATCTTCCTTAAAGTTATTAAAGGGATGCAGCCTGAAAAGAGATAAAAACAAAACATCTATGTTTGACGATTTCGCCCGATTCTGACATACGTGTACATTTTGGGTGTTGAGATACAAGAAAATAGGTAGATAACATTCAATCTCAAACAACTTAAAACTGGCAAATGTACTAGAGATAGGTCTAAAAGGCTGCAATATAATTTTGTTATGCTCTTCTCCCTCATATACACATGAAAGGTCACGAGCAAGAATATATGTATGAATCAATTTCCAGACTCAGTAGTATGATAAACAAGAAATGTTCTAGAGAAGGGCAACAAGACACCAGTAATGGTGTAAGGTGCCGGTGAAATAGCAGTATTTAGAAACAGGCTGCTTTCGGCGTTATTTTTAAGCAAATTCAAATCTTTGGATACTGGATTCACAGGGTGAATAAATTAAGATGACATTTGATAGATATCAGCAATCTGTTTACACTAAATAGAAAGGATTGAAAAAAAGACTAAACGTACCAATGGCAAACTGTGTTTATTACTTAAATAGAAATGAGAAAGTGATTCTAATAACAGGCGAGAGGCATCAGATAAATATATTTATGTCTAAACAAAGCGTGAATTAAACTGAAGTACTGAACAAATTCAGAGATATGATTTATGCCAAAAGCAAGACATTATCTCAAAACATTTATTTGGATTGTTCATGGATTTATTATATTATTACATGGTTAGAATCGGCTATATTCATCCCTTGCTATGCTTCTTGTCAGTCACTGTGATATCAATGCATGTTTATCATATATAGGGATCCTGGCCAGCAGAATACTGTATTGAGGAGCGACCATATGCGGGAAAGAGTGTGCTGGACCCAAATCATACCCACTTTATTCTGGTGGAGAATGGACCGCAACATACACCTGCCGCTGAGAACAAGATCGATTTCAGAAACGAGCTGGAAAATGAAATCTCTAAAATGAAAACGAACACTGGAGATGGTAATATCAATTAGTCTTTCCAATCGAGCATTTGATATATTATCATGTTTATCCCGCCTATAGCTGGTGCTATTCCTGTGTTCGGATGGTCATTCGCCCATCGTCCGTCCGTCCGTTAACACAATTGTTTATCGCTATTCCTTCTAAACTACATGGATGATTGCTTAGAAACTTTACATACATGTGGTTTTCAATAAAAATGTGCCACTAGGACATTCAGAATGGATGATCCTATCAGCATGTAGTTTTCACATGTATTCGTCTTATTATGCCTACTTAATCCTAAATGAAAATGGGGCCTATTGTATGGCTATCACAACGGCAGTCTTGAAAATGCTGCTAAAGTTACTACGGCTGAATGGATAGTCGTACTGATATGGGATTTTGATAAAATAATTCTAATGAAGACTACTTAAAAATGTGTCCAATCTGACATCCAATATGTCAACTATAGCAGCTAATTTGAAATTCGTGCTATCATTGAAGAATATCAGGACTGCCTTTAACACTCGACTGTTAAAACTGAAACAATGAACTTACCCTTGAATTCCTGGACATTTTTTTCCACCAGTAGAGCAACAGTTGCTGAGAGGTATACTTATTTTCCAGATAAAATGTTATACATTTTGTGCGAAACTAAATACTTTCAATCTGTAATAATTATAAAAGTTTAACGACTTTCATCTCTAGGGGCCATAGAAAAGAGGAGCTTATGGGATGATCTGTCGTCGGTTATCCGTCGTCTGTCCGTCCGTTAGAATAAATTTGTTATCGCTGCTATCTTAAACTAACTAAATGATTGCCAGGAAGATTTACACACAATTCAATCCAATGTCTACTTAGTTCACAAAGACAATGATGGTGCTGCTTAGACATCCACTATAGCTACCACAGAGCTCAATTTAAAAATCTTATCATTCCCTTATCCTATATCTGGAACATGTCGTTTTCACCAAAAAGAAAATATCTGATTTGTGATTGGCATAAACTGAATGTTTACTCTATGCATTTCAACATGACCACCACGTCAGTCATCTTGAAGACTTTGCGATTGCTACTTCTTATGGCCAGGAAAAGGATCTGTCACCAGGTCCTAAATACAAATGATACAGATTTTATATCCAATATGGCCACCACAGCAGCCATGTTGATAATATTTGTATGGCTATTCCTCTCTTAACGAAAAGTTCTATCAGAATGCTTTTTTCACTGAACTAGTTATGGTGCCCAGTTGGTTTTAAATACAAATTGTGCCAATTTAGTATCCTATAATACCGTCACAACCCCCATCTTGACTATTGTTGTAACTTCTAATGCTCATAAATGAAGAGCTATATTGATATGAGATTATCACTACAAGACTTTGTATGGTGTCTAGCTTTCGCTGAATGAAAATATAGCCGATCTAATATCCGGCATAGGATGTTATCGCTTCTCTTCTAGAGTAGATGGTCATATTGATATGGAGTTTTCACCAAAAGACCTTGTCATATGGTGATGGTCTTGAATTGTTAGACATTCTGTACATATGGCAAAGTGTTCGTCCATTTGGGAGATATTTGTTCACAAGTGTGCTTCTTCTCTGAAAATATATTGATATGAACGGCAGAGTTGTTATGTATATTTAATTTAATTGTTTGTTTGTTAGTTTTAATTTTTTTTTCCATTACATATTATTGTAATGTAACATTGTATGCTGGACTTCACCTTGTCCAAAATGAGTTCATTTCTGCTTGACCTGATTGTCTTTTTTATTTCTTTTATTTATTTCATTTATGTAAACAACTAATAATAGCTTCATTATTCTTTATGTGTATAAGCTTATTATCAGGATTATTATTCAGGTTAACAAAGAAGTGGTAAATATGTTGATCAGGGTCAGGGTATTGGAGATTCCTAAGTGAATTTTGTAGGCTATTGTGTTGTAAATAAACAAGGCTTATTAGATCATTCTAGAAAGTTATTTTCCATTAGGTAATGGTTGTTTTTAGAAAATGCTGATTGTGACCTGAGGTCAACAGAGAACTATATTATCTTGTGACTGTGAGGATTTTATCAGTCGTGCTTTAACATCTAGCACTCTAAGTTGTATTATTTTGTGACCTCTGGAAATACAAAAGTGCTCTTACAAAATTCTTGGATAAAGACGTTCATTGGAATTTATACTGAATTCAAACCTGGAATAATATTTCTGTGATTCAACAAGAGACTGTTGACACATCAGCACTTCCAAGGGCCATAACAGACAGGTCATCGCCTTCAATTTTAAATCTCTTCGGGACTTGAACTGAGTTTTATTCAGGACTTTTTATTACTAGGACTTGTGTCTTTAATTCTTGGATTATTTTTGGATTTAATTCGCAATACCGTAAGTTCTTTTTTTCTCGTTTTTCACTTTGTATTCTAGTGAAATAAATTATTTGTTAAATTTTACAAAGCTTGTTGTCTTCACTCTTTTCTGTCACTTATTTTAAGAGCATAGACTCGTAACAGATTAATGTCAACATATAGCTCCAAAAGTTGCATTCAATCCTGGAACATCATACTGAGATTAGCTACTTTCTAAAGTTTCCTAATGTATGATGCTTATGAAAATATTGTCTGTCCGCCTAGCGGAAATTTAAAAACTGTGTGTTTACTTTTCAGAATTTCTGATTGTGAAAATGTATAGTCTTTAATTTTGAGCCTGACTTCTCTGTGAATGTATCACCTTTCAGATGAAACAGTTTGTACAGCTATATATATATCTAAAGTTGAGAAGTAACTCTGAAACATATATTTGTTTCACAATTTTGTAATTGTCATTGCGGGACATGTAAAAAGGATGTATATAGTTGTAAAGGCGCGTGTATTTTCCGCATATGTTATTAATTAATAGCAGGTACTAATTGATTGAAATTAGCAATACGTAATCGATGCAGTTGCTTTTGCTATGTCTTTTCAAGGTTCTAGTTTTGAGCCCATGGAGACCATTCCGTCCTTGTAATTGACGGTCTATATAGGAAGAAATTACATGATTCCAGTTTGATACCTTAGTCAACTTTTGAAAATGAGAATGAGATTCTTTATTTCCTTAAACGTTTCCATTTTCGCGTGTCTCTGTTATGTCTGTTTTTGTTTTGGATTTGTTATTTGCTTCCTTAATCTTAAAGATCGTCTGTGTAACAGTGTCTTTGGGCGGAGTGAAATTGAGGATTTTCAGTATCTCGCTAGCGAAGTGGTCTTTCTATATTTTTCGTCACGCCATTAGTTATTGTATGTATTACCTACCCAATGCATGTTCCAGTTCATGTTTAGCAAAACTATTCAGAGGCCAGAAGAGCTTTTGCAATGGTATGCTGTCCACCATCTGTCCATTAGCAAAAGATTGTCATCACTACTTCAGGCCATAAAACTGTGCGCAAACATTTATCCCATGATGTAATGTGTCCAAAATAAAGCGATAGATGCTATGATAACTTATATTGCAACCTCAGAGTACATCTTGGAATTTTATTATCGATGTTGCTTCCTAATGGATGGCTATATGAGCCGCTAGTTATATTAGTGTAAATGAAAAGTAATTGCAATAGGAACACAATGTATTACGCATCGAAATGACATTGTCACAACATACCGCTTTAACTTGTCAGGTGTAGCTTGACAACGGAAAATAACATGGGACCACTTGTCATTATATACATAAATTAATAGGTACATTTCCAGATGTGGACAATATGTGACCTTCAGAAACTTTCACAAACACCTGAACATTTATGACATTAGTTCCATACGTTTTTCGTCAACGCAGGCGATACAGGAACACTTAGCACATAAGAATAAGATAGTACCTATATTAATTCCAATATATATATATATATATATATATATATATATATATAGAGAGAGAGAGAGAGAGAGAGAGAGAGAGAGAGAGAGAGAGAGAGAGAGAGAGAGAGAGAGAGAGAGGGTGATAATATCCAGATTTTAGGATGGATAGGTATTGTGCTTGGACTATTCCATTTATAAACACGTCTTTCACAACTTAACATATCTACCATTAGGCAAGTGAAGCTCATGTATGATAGTAACTTAATCACTGTAAACCTGGACAATATGACTAGTGCTTATATAGTCATAAAAACGGTCACGTAGATGCATCTTAAATAGAGCAATTTGTCACAACACTACTTTAGGGATGTGCTCACAAATGCTAAATTTGTCCTCGGTATTTTTTGCCTATCATGCATTTTACGTATTAACGAAAATTTATAACATGTTGTAATATCTATATGTCTGTCTAACAAATGCATGTGCCTGTCTTATAACATAGAAACGATAGGAAAACTATGTGGCAAAAATGTATAATATTAAGATCATTCGATATTGTTGTTATTCTGAAGCATGTTTAAATTTATATATTGGAAAAAATCGCTTTTTTGTGAAATTTAGAAGCTGTTTCAGTATTATTAGCTATTGTACCTGTTGCATATTTCAGGTGCCATGTCTGTGCCTGTAGTTCTACTAGTCCTGGAATGGGGCTCAGGTATCTTGGAAACGGTGCAGAACGCTCTCGACAGAAACTCACCAGTAGTCATCGTAAAGGTATTCGGTGATACAATGACACTATATTACATGTAGAACTAACATATTTCGATACGACTTTGGTCTACAGTTCTTTAAACTGTGTATTATGAGGAATGATTTCAGCACATCATAGTTGCTTTAGCGAGGTGAATAATACAACAATTTTGTTTCGGATCATATTGTGACATTTGCAAAGTGACTGTATGTACGAAACATGTAGGTTAACTTGGTGTGCCCCGATGGTTACCGTTTTAATTAAATGTGAACATTTATAATTTGGTAACACAAATACGATTTTACTGGCTACAGTAAAAATATACAGTAATTCAACAGTTATTACAATAGTTTGGGGTCCCGAGCCTTTATCGATTACTGTCATATCACATCTGTCCGCCTCGGTTCGAGTCGTAGGCTTGGCCAATGTAGGTATGTGAGAAAGCTGCTATTAGCTTCCCGTATGTCGGTTAATCATAACAGGGATTTTCCGGGCTCTTCTGTTTATACTGCTAGCCTGTCTTCCGTTGAGATATGTCGTTAAACCCAAAATAACAACACTAGTTGTGTTGTTACTAAATTGTACATTGTGAATACGTTTGATTTTCGGATTATTTGATTAGGCTGAAATGACAGAACCAAGACTACGAACAGTTCTAAATAAGCAAAACAATCTCGGCATAGAAAAACATCAGATCTAGATCAGATGTAGGAAAACACAAAATAATAAATCAAGCAGTAAATGTCCTGATATGGCATGAGCTACCCAAATAGCCTTCCATTTAAACATTGCTTATTGCACGTTATGTTTCGAAGCAGAATACATTCATAACTGAAGCAACTAAGTATGAAAACTGTACCTGAAGGAAATTAATATCGTTTTCCTCTTTACGGAAGGTTCGCGCAGTAGCGCAGAGAAAGCAAAGTGACTTCAAGTCACGTTCCCCCTCATGTTCCGCCCACCCTTATTTTAGATATTGGATGCTTTTGTATTCTGAGTACATTATCAACTAATATGTATATTTTGTCTTTGGTAAACTGTTTCCAAAACAGACTAAACATTGTTTGCAATGCTGTATTATTCACTTTGACCACTTTTACAACGGCTGTTAGATTTTAATGCACGAATCTAGGTAAAAACATGTACACATAAAATCGAAAGACGTTTATTAATTGCATGTGCTTGGAACCTACTGACAAGTAAAATTTTTACTTTATGGGGGTCTAAGGTTGATCTCTATCAAACAAATATATGTCATCTTATAAAAGTTTAACACCTGTTTTTGATAGCATGATCTTTCCAAATACTGTCATTTCAAAGAAATTAGTGAACCAAAGACATAAACGTTTCCTTAAATTCATTCTTTCTTTGATATTCTCTAATATAATATCAGTTTTTATATCACGTGCCATTCCAACAAGCCTACCTCAACGCACCTCTCTCTCTCTCTCTCTCTCTCTCTCTCTCTCTCTCTCTCTCTGCATATATCCTTTGTATTGCATCCACATCGGTAAATGAAAAGTGGACCCGAATCTGACAGCCTGGTGTGAGTAAGGACATACTTTCTTTGGACATTTCATCATTGAGTTATACCTGAAGAGCCCGCTGAATGTCCTTTCTCGTGTTCTATAAAAGTCCATTTACAGTGAAGGAGTGAGATTAATAAGATAACACAAGCATATAAGGACAAAACAGTGGTGTCTGCATTAAATATTTGCAATGTCTAGTTTTCATAAATCTCCAACTAATTTAACAGAATTAAAAGACATAATGCGCAACTCTTTTGCGATCGGGTTCAAAAGATTGAACTCCTAAGGTCACGAAAATTTACGAAATTATTTGGAACTTATCAAAAGCGATGAACTATATCACTCCTGTTTTGTTTAGTATAGATTTGCCCAAGAAAATATTGTGTTACAGACTTACAGGTAACATACATATTTAAATTGAGGGCTTTCTACGATTGCGTCTTTATTTCCAGATCTTAGAACATCTTAGTTAAATTTATCTGCAAATAGGCTTCCTGATGCAAGGGGCAGAGTGGTCCCTTTACAAATCTGGTTATCGACCAAGCAACTTCTGGTGATGACCATATATTTTTTTGCAAGAAGTGGATTCATGAACTATAATATTTCAGCCAGATTAGACTCCTTGTAATAGTTTAGGAGACGGTGATCCATTTCCTGATAATATGCCTTACCAAATCCGATACACATACTATGCATTGGTTATGTACCATGGAAGTGGAAATTATGCCTAGGATAAGTACTATAACTCTAACAGAACATGACCATGAGCGGTATATGACTCGAAGTATGGTCTGTATGGTCGAAGCATAAGTCTTATATGGTTGAACGGCTTGAGACTTATGATATATAGATGATGTTTATGGACAGACAGAGCCAGAGCAATGGCAATGCTCCTCTCGTATTATTCTTTTTCAGGGACCAGATATAGAAACAGATAATCGTGAGGGACAGTCATTGATGTAAGTTTCTGATTTACAGTGATACAGACTGTTTTAATCTGGCATGCGGCGAATATCACTGAAAAGCATGATATATCTGTCCCAATGTTCCTTTGTTTGTCGATATGACTTCAGCACTTTTTGAATTTATGTGTTTTGTCCTCATGGATGTAAGGTCAAGTTACATTATAACACGATCGGAATTAGAGTTATAACGACCTATACTGGCATAAAAGCGATAGTGATCTGATATTCATCAAGAAAATACAAAGACATTTGAATTCCTTCTCAGGAACAAAACGATAGTTGACAAGAATTGACAGAAATCTTTTATGAGTGAAACATCTTAAATCGTGCAAAATGCTCGATTCACCGTCAAATATGACTGTTATTACAAAATACAACTACAGCAAAAAGCCACCCCACATTAAAATATAAGCGGGTTTCAATGCCTCTGTTTCAAAGAAGAATACTACAAAACCAAACAAGAAGAGTAAAAACACTTAACATAAGTTATTCAAATTTGTCAGAGGTATCCTAGTATTAAGTCCTTTCGAATCCTTACAATCATTTCAATAAAGATCTCTTTTACAAATATAGGAAAGCTACCAAATATATCTGGAACCACTAAGACATTAAATAGATCTAAAAGACTTTCTCTGAAAAGACATTCAACATAATATGATACGTTTCCAATACATTGCGAAAATGACTATCAACCATCAAATACAGCCATCATTATTCACAATAGGAAAGTCTTAAAACGAATATTCTCAAATATAGCTTAATAGAAGTTGACCAAATTTAGCAAGAATCATCCCAATACTCCACAATTAAGCCGACACCACAACAAAGGTGAATATGACTACTCAATGAGATTTGCAAGTCAAAGTAAAATTCCTTTTTTCAATTTGTACACATTTAAAGACCTTTTTGGACACAAATTTTGTTAGTACGATAAAGCAAATACTGCCTAGTGCAGGCAAATTAAACTGTGCCACTGATCTTACTAAGTTTCACAAATAAAAGAAAACAAAACCAAAATCAAGAAGAAAAAAAAATTCAACCAAATTTGATGTACTTCAGCCCAGAGCACCAATCATATTGCGACAATATTTCACTTTTAGTCCAATTCTAATCATGTCCACTTGGAACCCTTGTTGACTCAATTGTTAAACGAAATAATATTATGACTCGTAGAGGTTAGATAAATGAGATAATTAAACTTGGTAATTTAGTTATAGTAAGAATTTAATTATGAACCACGCCAATTTATATTAATAACGTGATCATTTGTTTGCTTTCCGTACCTCGTTACCATTCTAGAGGTCATTTTTATGTCCCACTGCAAAATGCCGCATATTTTTTGACTATTGTCAGTCCCATGTTCCATTAGGTCATTAATCATGAATACGTTTCAGTTCAAAAGCATCTTAATTAGCAGACTTAGATCCCTTAAATGATAAGGCGAAAAATATGATTACCTAATTCGTTTTGCAAGCCCAAAGAATTTTTTTTTAAAAATTTGGACGTACTTTTAAACTTTTTTAAACTTGTCTAACAGAAAGCTTATTGGTTGAACAAAACCCCGCCAAATTGGGACAAATTTAATTTGCATCGGAACATTTTTTTAATCCATTTCTGTGAGTATGTTTAGAGTTTCAGGCCATTACAGCAGTTATTCACTGTTCTACAAATATCTAAAACATTTGAACTTTCTACGGTATTATATATTTGACACAATGAATACACATTTTAATAGAAGAAAACAAAAATGGACAATTAAGTTATATGCATGTTTATCTGCAATTTTCAGGGGCCCAAGTAGATTTATTTCGTTGTAACGTAGAAGTTTTAGATTTTTGCTATATTTAATTTTGACACTTACACTTAGCGGATATAGTTGTTGCACGATTTTGATCATACTTGGCATGTAAGTTTATATTTCAAGGTCTTTTGTCAAATCTGATTATGAGAGAGTTACATTTTTTAATAAAGTGATCTTGCATCTGATTGGCTGAGCCTATTTTTAAACATTCATAAGGCCATATTTCTTATCAAACATGGGATAGTAGCAAGGTTCCCTTATATCAGCACGGTTAGAACTTTCAGTGTAAGCGAAATATATGCATATTACTGATACAATATGATATCTGATTTGCTCATGGTGCTATTGACATTATGACTATGTTTCCAATTATACACTGATCAAGTTAATGCACAAACGTATATGAACAACATCTTAGACGTATTATATTATGAAGGATATCGGCACATATTAATGATTTCTAACATCAGCCAAGCGAGCTATGTCAAGTCGAATGGGGCCTCTTGTTGCTACAGAAGTCAATTTCATGAATCTTGGCTTTTATTAACATCGGTTTATTAAATGCTCATGTTGTAATTTCCAATAATGATTGAAGTTAAGAAATGAGTATGTACCAAACGTTTGGATCAATAGAGGGGGAAGATCTGTTTTGTTTCCATCCCCTTTCGAAGCATTTTTGGAATAAATAACCCTCAGATCAGTTTAAATAATCAGTTTATATGTTTACACGCAGCAAGTAATGGACATGCAGCTTGCGTAGCCAGCGACGTGAATAAGTTAAACTGTCACCAATGTGATTGAAGAAGGCTGCATTTACTTTCTTCCTGTTAGTTAAATCTTTCGTCCTTGCACACTAATCCCGTATTAGTAAGATTACGGTGACAATAACGAGAATGAAGAAAGAAAACATGTTAGTAGATGTAGGTAAATGATCTAACATTTCTAAATGTATTTGTGCTCATCTTTTCATAAGTTTAAACGAGTTTTTTGCATAGCTTTTCATTCCACTTTTGCTACCAGGCATACGTCATATGTCTATGATATTGTTATTTTCAACTGCCTCTCAAATACAGCTGGATTGTTCAGCCCCCTCTCAAACACCGCTGTGGGAATCACAACTGAATCTGCAGAAAACACTATATCCTTCTCACTTTTCAAATGTGTGGAAGGGATGCTGATCTGACATCACATATGACCAGCGATACTTAACCAAGATAAAATGTTTTAACCAAACCCATCTGACACAGGATGATTACATCTAACTGACCATATTCTGGCACGAGGGCATAAGAGGCCACATGGTAAACAGTCTAGCAGGTCCTGAGTTTGTTGTCTAGAGTTATATGCGCCTGATAAGTAAGCATGTCAACCTGTTTTGATTCACGTCCATTATATGTTGTGTTCGATCTGTTATATATGAGACTTTTCCAACTATTTGTTCAATATCATGTAAATAATGTCGATGTAAGATCAAAAGTATGGAGGCAGATATTAAATTTTGTTACAAAAACTACTGAAGAGAACGTGACAAATTGATCTAGACGATCCTGGTGTAGCGGCCTTTCCAATTGCTCCAAATAATGTTGCACAAACATCTGGTTTCGTCGGCATTATTACAAATTAAAATAATAAGCATGAAACAACCTAAAATACCCAACCGCTCAATACAATATGACCAAAGTGTACACAACACGTCTTTCAGAATGTCGAATCGGATGCTTATTTTCTGTCACATATCCAAGAAGATGCTAACGTGCCGAAATAGCTGTTTTCATGACCGATTAACAAACTTGGACAAATGCGATATCGGGCTTTCAACTAAACAAAATTCATGCAACCGGTCTTGGCTAAATTATTATGAGTCATATCAGCCAGGCGAAGATTCTCGGGATCACTTAAAGCTCTTTTGTCAATATTGCCAAATGAGTCTATGATATGGTCTTATGACTTGCATACTAAAGATGCAAAATCGCCATCATGTATGTTGACGTTAATGGAAAAGAAACATTTGCAAACAACCTCTTTTCATATACCACTCCCACCAAAATCATAAATGAGACAATATAATAAAATGTAGTAGAATATATCAGGATAAATACGGGTTTCATGTTTGTATGAAATTATTACGATATGACATAAAACATGATCACCTTCGCTAACATATTTAAAAGCTGAAAATTACTGATGTATCTATATGAAGATATTGTTTCACTATACGTGACCGAATGTATCGCATAGCAATATGTCATTAGAGCCCTTCAATATTTCCACTATTCAATATGGCGACTGTTACTAAAAGCTAAAAATCATCAACGAATAAACCTCTAAAAATACAACGAGGTGGTTTTCCGACCCATTGTCAATCATTGGAAAAGTACTCACACTCATGAATACACCCTCTCAGGCCTATATTGTAAGATTGCAATTTTGGATTTTTCTTTAGTTTTCGTATATACCTATATAGATAGCCAAAACAGATGTGTTTGTTTTTCAAATTAATTATTCAATGTTCGTTATTTTCCCTTGAGCTGTTAAATCCCTTTTCATCATTCAAATAAAATTTAACTATGCTTATTATTTGTATCTACTTACCATTCAGCTATCGATGTTTCCAATAATAGAAATACAACTACCCTAACCGCACATGAGTAACCTTACTTTGCATAAAGCAGAAACGTCAGCAGATTATCTTTGAATTGTAAATACTATGAAGAAACGTTATATGAGTGTAAATATTCTGTAGCTCTTCATTTTGCTCATTCTAGGGATGGTTACGTTGTCCCAAAACGCAAAGAACTGTGGGCATTACGTTTCGTTAAATGCATTGCTAATCAGATGTATCATCCTCAAATCTCTATTTGTGAGGAGAAAATTTGAACTCAACATTCGAAAGAAGTTAACGCATGCATATAAGCATAATTTAAAGTCCCTAGTAGTATAATTTCCTTAAAAAGTTTTCATTTATCATTGACAGACCCGAAGACATTTCTAAGTCCAGTCTTGTTTATATATGTGAATGGAACACGGGCTCTGGTGATTTGAGAATTGATCGTGCAGTCCTTAAGGTGTTACTGAAAGGTAAATACTTATTACAATGCTCCTCTCACGATCTACTAATTTAGATCATCTAAAATTCTATTCTTGATATAATCCTTCTGGTTCATGTGAAATAGATCCTTTGTATGCTGCAAAAGTTTGTAGACGGTGCTATCAGATGTTTAACAACAACTATTAAAATTTCTGTTAGCAGCGTAACTGGCTATAATTAATCTTTCAGTAAGAAGGCATTCATGTCGAACTTTCATAAGACCTCTAAGTCTTTAACTTTGTTTCCAAGGCCATAGGAATGACCCAGGGTGTCACAATACATTAGCATTGACTTATAATGAAACACGCAAAAAATGTTTCAAATCCATCAAAGGGTTCAGAAGATAAATAGTTTAATCAAATAGTTACGAAACTGTTTCCTGCGCTGCCCTTGTCTGAAAAATGATCGCAATCTTTATTGTACACTGGCATGGACTAAACTAAAGATTTCCTACACTGCTCAAAAGTCCTACAATTAAATTATCCTATGTCATCATATCAGAACTCCTTGCAGCACAGTTGCAGTTTGACCAGGTAGGATTTTAGAGTATGGAAAGGCATGGAAAGCACATGCAACTCTCGTGGTGGAAGTAAACGTGTCAACCTCGTACAATTTAATCCTGTATCCAAGCTCTAAATTAGTTATGCACAGGATCAAAGGTTACCAGCATAATTGCAATATGAGTAGCTGCCATGTAATTTCTGAATGGTGTGGCATCAGTATAGATAAAAACGTATAGACATCTATTAGCACAATTTAAATGCGCAGATGAAATTCTCGAATTCACATTATTATTCAGAAAACCATCAATGAAAAATATAAAGAGGGATATCATCAAATATTACTAAATAAAATAGTGATATCATCATATATCGGATTGATATTCTTTAAACTCTATTTTGGCTAGATATGATTCAAATGCGTAGTTCGTGGTTTCAGAACCAGGTTACAACATTTTAGAAACTTGCCTGTATTTCCTTTCCATCACTTAGAATGATCCTACATTTTAGTTTACCTTAAATTGTGTTTGGTCTGAGGTTTCCTAGCAACCGGATCTTAAGTACTTTATATATTAAACAAATTACAAAGAACTTAAGCAAAAGTTAAACGAGGGAAATTATTTAAAAAATTGTCATTGTATTTCTTTGTTATGTAGGAACAAACTGTAGACGTGTATCAATATAGGGTAAGTGTAGTATAAATTTGACTTTGATTGGAGCCATAGCGTGTAATCAAATAATGCCTATTATGATGGCATCTTATATGTGTTTATTTCTTCCTTGTGCTAGCATCAACCTCTACCTATATGCTCATCTTGGAGTAAATGTGAAATACATCTTGCACAATGTCCTTATGCGAAGGAAACAGTAAAAGGTAAAAGGAAAGAAATAACAAATAGCGTTGATGTAAACCAGAAGTCGATTAAACTACTGTCAAGCTATGATGTACATATCATTATTAATTCGAAATTTCCGATTGGCTGAGTATATGAATTTGTTTTTGGAACAGGACGCATATTTTTGAAAAAGTGTTGTTATCCTTTGTAAGTGCACCAGTTCCAGTCTTAATTATTGTCATTTTCCGATGTCATATGGCTCAGCATGGCAAGGCATGAAGTACTAAATTTATTATTCTCCTGGGAACTCTCTTGGAGATCTTCGGTAGCTCATTTGGTAAAGTCACGAACTCGTAGTCCAAGGATGGCGTGTTCAGTACGAGCTCTGGCCATTCTGAATCGGATGTCTCGGTCGATGTACCTTTGGGAAAGGCACGTCGCAGTCTTTCCGGTGTTATCAATTATGATTCAAAAGTGCCGTGTTCTCTGATATTGTTAGTTCCCTAGAATTTTGCTGGGGCTCTATAGCACCCACCACACAGTAAAATAGGGGAACAGTGCTTCGCCACACCAGATGGCAATAATAAAATATTATGATATGTGCAGAATAAGATGGGTCTCTGTCTCTCTGTTTGTCTCATTTAGAAATACGGGCGCATGCATAAAAATCAACTATTTATTGAAGGATATACAAAAAAAGCAAGCGATAGAATAAGAATATTTTCTTCAATATTTCAGATTCTCTAATTCATGCATAAATCGATATAGAATTCTTCTTTCATTGTGTAGTATTCGAGGCTTGAATGGACTAACACATGTGGTGCAATAGGATTGAAAGTGTAATAATATCTGAGCTTGAAAAGTTATGATCCGGTTTGCCAGAGCTTTCCGTGAAGTGACTGCTCTAGAGGATTTCTTGCCCTGGTGACGCTCCGTAAGAGGCTTCCTTTCTAAGCTGACTGTGCCTATGCTGACGGCGAAAGAGTCTCGTAACAAACTGGTCTTTCAGACACTTATTTCGGTGTAACGAAATCATCTTCTTTGTAGTTGTACTCTGATTGTCATAAACGCTAATTGCAGAAATGAAAAATGATTGTACCCTCAGCATACATGAAAAATCTCTTTTAAGTAAATGGAATTGAGAATGGAAATATAAATGGATATACATTTCTCGCAAAGAAAGAGAATAAACATAAAAGAAGAATCTTTGTTGCACTCTGAAAGAAACGTTTAAAGACGTTTGTCTGAGTTTCGAATGGCCTGTCTAAATTGATTCCATGAATATACCTATACCTATCATACAAAATTCATCATTGCAAACCCCATTTCTGTCTGCTTTAATATATGATAATTGGTTATGGCAGATTTGTATGTTTCTGTATCTTAAAGTATGACCAATTATAAACAATATGTGATCAAACCGGAAACGTTCTGTAAAACAATTGCAATTTGATTAATGTATTTATTGCCGCATTTATTACATAATTAAACAGAAAATGTAGTATTTTGATTTTTCAAGAAAAATTATTAGAACTCTTCAGATCAGGTAAAATACTATCACTGGTTCACATACTTGCGGATTCAATTGCAACGTATTTGATATCAGTCCAATACAAATACAGTATTGCTAATTAGATACTTGTAAATCGTTTGCGCAGCTTTTTGAATATTTTTCCAATCTGAAACATGAGTCTCCGATATATAGGTTGTTTTACCTATTTTCAGCAAGCTCATCAACGTGTGACAGCCTAGAAGATCAACTTGTCTGTTTTTGTTTAGTAATCAGGTTGAAATTAGTAATTAAACGGGAATATTGATTAAACTATTAAATGAAAATTCTTTTTATTTGGAATCAAGTTTGTATGCCTTGATAGCAGGCATATTGCAAACAGAAATATTATGAGTCGACACTGAAAAATCTACAACAATGTAAATGTTACTACTTGCAGTAAGTAATACTGCTATGATTATGATTCCACATAAAGAACCAATACTACTACTACGACTACTACTACGACTACTACTACTACTACTACTACTACTACTACTACTACTACTACTACTACTATATTAATAAATAAATTAGCAGGAAGTCTGTTTCTGATGGCATTACAAATCATCCTGAAATCGGCCTCTGGCTTTAGAGCATTTTATCTTTATTTCCAATCATTGTCTTACAGATTGGATACTAATAGGGTGTTTGATTTATGTGGAAGCAACAGTGAAATAACACATAAATGCACAAAAGTGTGAGTAATTTTGAATCACAGTTGTACAACCATGGCAGTTTTGGGTATCAATTACTCTTATGTTTAAAAGGATCTGGATGATGTAAACAGCGAATGATAGGCTGAAAACTGTTAAAGAAAATTGAAATGTTAAAATTGTTAATGACATTACTACATTGTCTTTTCAAACTAATTTCAAGCAGCACATATGCAACATTCCATAATTGACCAGTTTATTATCTAAATTCAGAATGATTGAATTATGTATGTTAACAATGATATCAATACATGATGTCACACCATTATTGCGAAATTGTCAGTTCGGCATAACGTAAGAATGTCAACTCAGCATGTCAATAGCTCATGCTGGAGAGTAGAACTGTCGCGAAATTTAACACGTCCCGATAGTATGGCTGAATCATTTATATGCAGCATTAAAACAGTCAAAACATGCATCTATGTACGGCAGAGTTATTTCAATATCATATCATAAATACAATATTAAACCGGAATGTGTATATTATGAACTGTATTATCATCAATGCCAAATTTGGAAAA
>JAECUM010051007.1:0-15025 GCA_016617855.1 Megalonaias nervosa | reverse complement strand
TGCATACCGGAAGAAGGCTGAAATTGAAACATTTTGGAGGAATTTTATTCATGCTCATTGTTGTCACTTGGGATCAAATTTATTTACGAAAGATATATTACGGAAATGACAAAAGAACAAGTGATACAAAGATGCGGTATCTAGATTTGTACGCCTTGTCAAAACCTGGGTCCTGACAAAAACAGTGAGCCACTCGAAAGTTTAAATAGTGATGCTTTCCACGTTGCTCAGTACAAAACATTTCCACCTATAAAGGCAACAAAACTAGAGGATTTGCCAACGTCTGGAGAAGATCGAATTGAGAAAATTTTGCATCAAAAATGGAATACGAACAAGGTACCTATACAATTCAGAGATTACTTTAAGTCCTTTATTGACAATCATCTCTCATGGAAATACATGTTCTGGACAGATCAGAGCACGAGACGATTCATACAAGATCACTACCCCAACCTTCTTTCTTTATACGACAACTATGTTAATCCACTTAACCGAGCTGATTCCATGCGTTATATGCTATTATTTTACTATGGTGGAGTATATAACGATTTAGATATAAAAAGTTTGCGCCCATTGGATCCAGTGATTAAGAAATATTCCTGCTTTCTTGCACAAGAACCACACGTCCATTCTATAGTATATACAAACTTTTATGAACAAGCCAGTACGGCGTTTATGGCTTGTCGGAAGTGACACCCATTTATGAGAAGCATTATCGAAAATCTGTACACTTTCTTTTATTTTGCAAATGAGCACGACTCCACCTGACCAAGGTTTCTCACGTTTTTATTTAGACAGTATTCGAGACAAAATGGAGAAATGGAAATAACAGACGATGATTATGCATACTTAAGCCCACCTGAATATTTTAATCCAACTGTTGATCCAGGAATAAACAACATACTAGCAATGCAGTGTAGTGGAGTTTCGTGCTTGTCGACTTTACGCAAATGGCAATGCGAGCAGTGGAGAATTGAAGGGGCGAAATCCGAGCCCTATACATTTTCGTTGACAAACCATGTATGGGCTCATATAGCGTATCAATATACAAAATCACTTATTCATATCGACATACTTACAATTTGTCCTGGAGTAACAATTTATGAACATACCAAAGGTGAAACTGGTAAGAATTAATAAAATGCAAATATACATAACGTGCATACACGTATAACCAATTTCAATAGTTCAGCTCTCGCATCTCCCGTCAACGTTTTAGTTTTTGTTTTTGTTTTTGTTTTGCTCTTCTCACTACAAGTGATCCCATGACTGATAAGTTTCAGATGTGTCAAAAAACATTTATTTAACGTTTGCATGCTAGACTAAATGTTTCATTTCATATTCCTTTGAACACTTTCTCTCTGGTTTTAAACAAAACCCAGAATATCCATGTTGCATCAGTATAAATACTATGAACGTATACGAGCTGTCCAAAATATATAAATTAAAATAAAGGAATATACATCCTGATTTTTTTTCTTCAGATCAAAGGTCCTTTCTCTAAACATTGTTATTGAGTTCTCATTTTAATTTATTAATATGTTCGCAATGGAGTAAATATCTACATTAGAATCAACTTTTGATTTGTTTTAATACACAAGCCATTTGATAGAAGTCAAAAGTATCCCTGCCTGTACATCACAAATGATATTTATTATTCATACCACTAAATATAGTATGTAATAACGTCAAAATCTAAATTTCCTGGTTGGTAAAAATGTTCTTATATGATATCTTAATACATCAGCAACGCTCAATGTCTTCATTGACTAATTGTTTTCTTATTAAGAACAATCCTTATTTTTCCCCTGGAAAAAAAAAATGAATATCAGTAAGAAATATCGGGTGTTGGAACCATCCTGATAGATTCAACATTAAAGCTGCTTTCTTATGTGCTGTGTAGCGCCATTACTTCATATTATAATTTAAAGAGAGCGAAGGAGTAGAGGAGCGGGAAGAACACGATTTTGAGCAGGAAGAGTAAGATCTTTAACAGGAAGAATATGACTCTGGGCAGCAAAATGAAGCAGAAGAATGTATAGAAACTAATGCTGAATGATGTAGTCGCTGCAAATGATGGCTGCAAGAAAGAAATTAATTATATTATGTACATATTAAAAGACTCGTTACATTTTATCCGAGAATGTGTATGTGTCAAAAACATAAGTTTTGTACTTCCATGTAGTTAAAATCCTCGATATAGGTAAAATGGTGCAATTTTAACATTTTGAAAACCGTAACGAGTCAAGCAATATATAATTTCCATATTAATTGTGTTTAACCAAACTGAAAATTTGGCAAGGAATATTAACACGTTCCCTAATATAAAGGTGCCATGATTATATGCCTTTATAACAAATACCTGATTGTGTTTGCTGACTCTATTAATCTCGAGCATCGACCACTGTGTGTGTGTACTGATCATACTGTTTGCATCACTATGGGTGGCTGGGAGTCGAACGTTTATCTCTGTAATATTGTAATTTGTATTGATCTTGTGTTACGAATATGTAATTTAATTACTTGTGTGTTAATTTTAAATTCTTTTTATTTTATTTTTGCATCATTACATTTTATTGTAATGATTATTTTCACGGGATTTGATATTTTTGAAAATGATATTCTGTTTATTTAGAACGTAAAAATAGTCGCGTAAGCACTATTTTTAGCTTGCCTTGGTTCATAGATTTTGTAAACATCAAGTGAAAACGATTGGCAATTACCAAGGTCATGTTCTGGCCTACGTGTAAAATGGCATTTTGTTTACTGCGCTGTTTGATGACTAACTGACCACGTGATTCATCACGCGCGTCTGAAACGACGTTCTAGTTGGGTTTAAAATACTCCTATCTCCGTGAAAGAGTCAGTCGTATTTTTTACACCATTAGAGCTCGAGGTGTTTTATTGTAGATGCCAGCTTCTTCTGAAGTTCATCTATTTTTTAGAATTTAAAATCTATTCTCTGGAAAACTACACAAGTGCTTCCTTTGTATAAAAGTTTTGAGACAAAGACATTCAGTGGAAATTTATTCTGCATTGGAACATTATAACTTGTGGTACAACGAGGAACTGTTGACATTCGTATAAAGACTTCACCTGACGTCATCATCCTCCATCTTGGAACTTCGTCGAGATTCGAACCTGGATTCAGTTAGAACTGTTTAGTGATAGGACTTATATTTTTCAATTTTAGGATTAAATTTTGGATTATATTCACAAACTGTAAGTCCTTTTTCATATTTTTACCGTGTTTTCTAGGGAAATAAATTATTCTGTTTAAATATACAAAGCTTGTTGGCTTCACTCTTTTCTTTTGTTACTTTTGTACGAGCCTATAAGTAACAAGAGAAAATTGGGTTACTCGTCCTTGGGATATATGAATTTTGGCTAAAATATTTCAGAAAATTGTTTTTTGAAATTTAAATTTTACTAGGTTTTAAATCCCAAGTACTATTTCACATTTTGTTTGAAATCTTTACTGAAAACAACAGGCTTTCATTCACAATGACAGCAAAAGTGGAGACTTTTCTTTCTAGTCCTACCCAGAAGCAGTTGGATAGTTTGAAACAAGATGAGTTGCTTGAACTTGCCAGAAATTACGATCTTCCTGAAGCAAAATCTTCCTTAACGAAACAAGAAATTGAACACATTTTGATTCATTATTTGGTAGAGAGGAATGTTTTTGATAGTGTTTTGGCATTGGTTAGTAAGTCTGTATCAGACTCTGACATAAAAGTAAAGGAATTAAAAATGAAATACAAGATGGAATTGGAGTTAAGGAAGCTCGAGCTTCAGAAAGAGGTGAGAAAAGAACAAATGCAGTTACAATTAGAAGAGAAACAATTGCAGTTACAATTTGAGAAAGAGGAGAGAGAGACAGGAAAGAGAGAAAGATAAACAAATACAAATTGAAGAAAGAGAGAAAGACAAATGTAGTTACAAAAGAACAAATGCAATTAGAAGAGACAGACAGACAGAGAGATGCAAAAAGAGAAGGATGTAAAGGAATTTCAAATTAAAATGAAAGAAATATAGCTGGTAAATAACAAGCACGTTCAGACTCCACATACAAATTTACGTTTTGACATTACAAAGAATATTAGGCTAGTATCCCCTTTTAGTGAAAAGGAAGTAGACAAATATTTTATTTCTTTTGAAAAAGTTGCTGAAAATTTTAAATGGCCAAGGGAGTATTGGACTCAGTTATAGCAATATGTACTTTTTTGCAAGGCCCGAGATATCTATGCATCCCTGTCAGTACATCACAGTTCTGACTACGATTTTGTTAAGGAATGTATCTTAAAGGGTTATGCGTTAGTCCCTGAGGCTTATCGGCAAAAATTCAGGAACTATAGAAAAGAAGAAAGACAAACTTTTGTCGAATTTTCTGGAGAAAAAGAGAAGTTATTTAAGAGATGGTGCTTAGCCGAGAAAGTTGAACATGATTATGAAAGTCTCGAACAACTTGTATTACTTGAAGAGTTCAAGAACTGTGTTCCTAGTGATTCTAAGACTCATCTTGAAGAGCATGAGGTCGAAACCTTGGAAAATCCTGCTCTTGCTGCCGACAAGTATTCCTTAACTCATAAAGTTTCCGTTGTAGGCAAAACTTTCACTCAGCAGTCTGCTGATAAGAGTATTTCAGCCTAATACGACTCCTTCTAAAACTCAGTCTGGCACAACTTTTAAAAATCAACCTTCTGATAAACTTGATTCAAAATCCTTGTATATTCCTACGTGTACCTATTGCAAGAAAAAAGGACACGTCATTTCTGATTGCTTCAAATTGAAATATAAGCATCAGAATCAATATAGACCTATCCCAAATGCTCTTATTTCTAAGATGTCAAGATCACGGTCATGTATTGAAAGCAATACATTTGTTGGGTTTGATAAACCCCAGTCTGATTTTATTATGGAGAATTTTGAACCATTCATGTCGAAGGGTTCTATATCACTCTTGGGTGATTTGGCCAATCGTATCCCTATTGAAATTTTAAGGGATACAGGAGCTTCTCAGAGTCTTTTATTATCAGGTACTTTGCCTTTTTCTGGGAAGTCTTGTTCTAATGATACTGTTCTCATTCAGGGAGTAGAGTGCGACTTTGTTAATGTTCCTCTCCATTCTGTTAGTTTGTCATCAGACTTAGTCTCCGGACCTATTACAGTTGGTATAGTGTCTTCTTTACCCGTTGCGGGCATTCATTTGTTACTAGGCAACGACTTAGCTGCAGACAAGGTTGTGGTTAATCCACTTGTAACTGACAAGCCTTCTTTGGATCAGAAAGTTGATCCTATTGAAAAAGATTTCCCTGATTTATACCCAGTTTGTGCAGTTACCAGAGCTATGTCAAAGAAAGCTCTTGAGAATGATTTTGATAAGGAAAGTATTCCTTTAGTTGATACATGTATTGGTCAGGCTTTTGATGAGGTCACTTTCACTCCTTGTTTGGATCAATCAAAAAGTATTGATCACAGTGATCCTCTTTTAACTACTCGTTCTCTTTATTCTAATCATAGTGACAAACAACAATCACTTGTCGTCGAACAGGAAAAAGATCCTGAGATCTCCTGTTTGTTTCAGAGGGCCATTAGTGAAACTGAAGCCACTGAAGTACCTGTCTGTTACTTCATTAAAAATGGAATTCTTATGAGAAAATGGAGACCTCCAGAGGTACCTGCTGGTGATGAATGGTCAGTGAACTATCAGATTATAGTTCCAAAATCTTACAGACAGGAAATATTTAGTTTGGCCCAAGAAACTCCTTTGGCTGGACATTTAGGGATTAATGAAACTTATCATAAGATCTTGACTCACTTCTATTGGCCAAAAATCAAAAGTGATGTTGTAAATTCTGTAGATCTTGTCATACTTTTCAAATGGTAGGAAAACCCAATCAGAAGATACCTAAGGCTCATCTGCAACCTATTCCTGCATTTGACGAACCATTTAGTGGAATAATGGTAGACTGTGTTGGTCCCTTACCTATGACCAAGTCAGGCAACCAATATTTGCTGACCATTATGTGCGTGTCAACAAGATTCCCAGAGGTAATTCCTTTGAGGAATATTAAAACAAAAACTATAGTAAAACCTTTGATAAAGATTTTTTTACTCAATTCGGCCTTCCCAAATCTGTCCAATCGGATCAAGGGTCAAATTGTATGTCTGGAATTTTCCAGCAAGTTATGCACGAATTAGGCATTCAACAATTTAAATCTTCTGCCTCTCACCCTGAGAGAAAAGGGGCTTTAGAAAGATTTCATTAGACTTTGAAAGATATGATTCGATCATATTGCTTTGATACGAGTAAAGATTGGGATGAAGGCATTCATTTACTTTTGTTTGCAGTTAGGGAGTCCGTTCAGGAATCTTTAGGATTCAGTCCATTTGAACTAGTTTTCGGACATATTGTGCGTGGACCATTGAAGCTGTTGAAAGAGAAACTTCTTTTTAATGAAGATACAGAACTTAATCTTCTTGATTATGTTTCTGATTTTAAGTATAAGTTGTCAAAGGCTTGTGAGGTAGCAAGCGCAAATCTGCACTCTACTCAATCAAAAATGAAATCAAAATATGATAAAAACTCAAGGGATAGGAGTTTTCAGCCTGGGGATAGAGCCCTACCTCTCTTGCCCATTCCATGAAAAAAAAGTATTATGGTCCATACACGGATGAAAAGAAAGTAAATGATTTAAATTACATCATAAATACTCCTGGGAGGCGAAAAGAAAAAACAACTTTGCCACATTAACATGTTAAAGGAGTATATTGAAAGAGATAGCCAGGTAAATCATACAATTAATTTAGTTGTACCTGTCCCACAAACTGAGGATTTAAGTGAAGAAATTCAGTCGGATTCTACTGATCTCGGAGCAGCAAATCTTTGTAATTCGGAAATTATGAATAATCTGGACCAGAAGCTTTTGCATTTGCAACAACAAGAAAAGAATGAACTTAAACAGTTATTATTTGAATACGAGCACTTGATTCCAGATATTCCAACGAGAACAAACAAAATTTTTCATGACGTTGAAATTGTAGATTCAAAACCTATGAAACAACATCCATCCAGGATGAACCCTCTCAAACAGGAATACTTGAAAAAGGAAATTCAGTTTTTGCTGGAGAATGATTTTATATAGCCCAGTAAAAGTGATTGGAGTTCACCATGTATACTTGTTCCGAAACCGGATAAATCTTTCCGTATGTGCACTGATTTTAGGAAGGTGAACAGTGTTACAAAAACAAATTCATTTCCATTACCAAGAATCGATGACTGTATTGATAAAATTGAAAATGCCGAGTACATCACCAAATTTGACCTTCTGAAAGGCTTTTGGCAAATTCCACTAACGGAAAAGGCAAAGGAAATTTCAGCATTTGTGACTCCAGATCGACTCTATAAATATAAAGTAATGCCGTTTTTGTGATGAAGGGTTCTCCAAGTACTTTTCAACGTTTGATGAATATCATTACCTCTGGTCTAGATAATTGTGATGCTTAAATCGATGATGTCATCATCTACAACGACACCTGGAAAGAACACCTAGCCACGATTCGGAAATTCTTTGACAGACTCACTGATGAAAATTTGACAATTAATTTATCTAAAAGTGAGTTTTGCTGTGTTTGCGTAACTTTTCTAGGACATATTGTGGGACATGGTCAAGTTAAACCTATAGATGCTAAGGTCAAGGCTATCTCTGAATTCCCTGTGCCTGTCAGCAAAAAGCAACTGATGCGGTTTTTACATAAGGCTGGATACTATCGGAAATTTTGTTCCAATATTTTCTAATATTGATGAACCCCTGACAACCTTGTTGAGCAAGAAAAACAAGTTTCTTTGGACTGAAAAATGTCAGGAGGCTTTTGATAGGTTAAAGGCCATACTTAAAGGTGCACCAGTTCTTACAGCTCCAGATTTCAGTCAACCATTTAAACTATCTGTGGATGCAAGTGATGTTGGGGTTGGAGCAGTATTGATTAAAGATGATAGAAATGGTGTTGAACATCTAGTGTGCTATGTTTCTAAGAAATTAAATAAGCACCAAAGAAATTACTCAACAATCGAGAAGGAATGTTTGGCTTTGATATTGGCATTACAGAATTTTGAAGTTTACATTAGTTCAGCTCCTTCTTCAGATGTTGTGTTTAGTAATCACAACTCCCTTACTTTCATCGACAAGGTGAAAAATAAAAATCAAAGATTATTAAGGAGGAGTTTGCTTTTACAAGAATCCAATCTTAACATCAGGCACATCAAAGGAAAAGACAATTTAATTACAGATGCACTTTCCCCTGTATAGAAATATTATTTCATGTGCATTTTATATAATTCATAAGAGTTCTTCTTATGTAATTTTCTTTTCCTCATGTATAATTTACATATGGCAAAAAGAAAGCTTTATGATACAGATCTTTCTTTTTTCTATATGGGGGGAAGTGTTACGAATATGTAATTTAATTACTTGTGTGTTAATTTTAAATTCTTTTTATTTTATTTTTGCATCATTACATTTTATTGTAATGACTATTTTCACGGGATTTGATATTTTTGAAAAAGATATTCAGTTTATTTAGAACTAAACAAGAGTCGCGTAAGCACTATTTTTAGCTTGCCTTGGTTCATAGATTTTGTAAACATCAAGTGAAAACGATTGGCTATTGCCAAGGTCATATTCTGGCCTACGTGTAACATGGAAATTTGTTTACTGCGCTGTTTGATGATTAAATGACCACGTGATCCATCAAGCGCGTCTGAAATGACGTTTTAGTTGGGTTTAAAATACTCCTATCTCCGTGAAAGAGTCAGTCGTATTTTTTACACCATTACACCATTGAAGTTCATCTATTTTTTGAGAATTTAATAATTTATTCTCTGGAAAACTACACAAGTGCTTCCTTTGTATAAACGTTTTGAGACAAAGACATTCAGTGGAAATTTATTCTGCATTGGAACATTATAACTTGTGGTTCAACTAGAACTGTTGACATTCGTATAAAGACTTCACCTGACGTCATCATCCTCCATCTTGGAACTTCGTCGAGATTCGAACCTGGATTCAATTAGAACTGTTTAGTGATAGGACTTATATTTTTCAATTTTAGGATTAAATTTTGGATTATATTCACAAACGGTAAGTCCTTTTTCATATTTTTACCGTGTTTTCTAGAGAAATAAATTATTCTGTTTAAATATACAAAGCTTGTTGGCTTCACTCTTTTCTTTTGTTACTTTTGTACGAGCCTATACGTAACACTTGTGCTTTTCGCTTCCCTACGATGGATTTCTTTTCAACAGAAACTATTGAAAAAAACAACCAGATGGAGCCTTTGCAGGTCTAAAATATTAGACGTCATTAATTTTACTCCATTATTTCTGGAATATAAGGAAGAATATCCGTCTAAAACGAATTCTCCTAGGAGTGATAATTCATCACAGTTCAGAAGAAAGACCAATTCTCAGTAAAGCTTTTCTTGGCTATTGTCGTGATCATATATATATATATATATATATATATATATATATATATATATATATATATATATATATATATATATATATATATATACTGTAGCATATATATATATATATATATATATATATACGTTGTTACGTATCGGCTCGTTTAAAGTAACATAAAGAAAAGAGCGAAGACAACAAGCTTTGTAAATTTTAACAAAAATAATTTATTTCCCTAGAAAACACGGTGAAAAGGTAAAAATATGAAACAAGACTTACGATTTACGAAGAAAATCCAAAAATTTGTCCTAAAATTGTGAGAAACACATAAGTCCTGTGAATAAACAGTTCTAATTAAAGTATTCTGAATCTCAATGCCGTTCCAAGATGGCGGATGATGACGTCAGACGAAGGTTTCACACAAGTGTCCAGAATTTTCACTGTGAATCACAATTTGTACTGTCCTGTTCCAATTTAGAATTAATTTCAGCAAATGTCTTTGTCCAAAGCCAGTTGTGTAGTTCTCCAGGGAAAATAATTATTGTAGACGAGGTACAGCTATCCTCAGTAACAAAACACATGTTGTTCTACAAACGTACGAACGAACAACTCTTTCCAGCACAAAAGAATACCTTCTTCTTAAGGTATTTAGAAACTCTATAAGATGTTACAATGTGACTCTCTAAGATGTTAAAATATGACTCTCGACTATTTCGCAGGTACCTGAGTATTTAAAGCAAACTAATACGTCATTAGTCATTGGGAGCTGACAGTTTCTCTCTGTAATATTTTAATTTGTATTTGCTTTGTCTTTTCTTTTTCTCTCGTTTAAAATCTTTTCAGCTTTTGTCTATTGGAAACCAATAATTGTCCTCCATTATTTGTAGAATCTGAGGGAGAATAAAACGACTTCTCATAGGAGTGATCATTCGTGAAAGCTCGGAAGAATGACCAATGTCAAGTAAAGATTTTTTTCTTGGATGTATAGCTGATCCTCAGAATGGCTTTATGTACATTGCACAAAAGAGGAAACATGTTTCCTCATTCGTGAAAGGCACAACTTTTTTCCGATATATATAACTCTTCTGTGAAAATTCTTATTTCTGGGTCCATGTGTTACACCTCATTGGATGAATATAGCAAGGCTTATGTAGTTTTGAACTTTGAACGTTTACGCTCTGTACATACACTTATTAAGCAATATGCGTGCTATCATACAAATGCACCAATAGATTTAAACTTGGAACATTTAATTATTACTGTGTTTTAACTTGCGAGAAAAACATCCTTTTATGACAATAGTTGTTGATCGGTTCGCGGAATAAATACGTTTCTTTTAATACGACGCGATAGCATGGGGGCCACTCTGCTAAACATTTCTTTAGAGCATAGATGAAAAGTTTTGAAAGAGAATAATCCAAAACGTTCGGAACATTTCGTTGCAAAGAAAGATCCAGCAAACGTTTCTTGTTGGATAGCAATGTGCAAAATTAATTCCAGAGTGCATATTGCTTACACTGGCTGGAACAAAAGTAAGATTTCTTTTTCATGTTTTGATTGATCGTTGCATTCACACTTAATTACTAATCTATTCAGATGCTTATTATTTTGCTAACGGTGAAACAGGTGAAACTTCCAAACCTCATCCTGGCACAACATTGAGGATTCAAACTTCAAATAAGACTAATCAGAAATTCTAATCTCTTCCTACGAACACGTACTGCCAGAAGAAAGGTCACATCATTTCTGATTGGTTCATGTTGACATTTAAGAAACAGAATGAAGACAGTGCTATCCCAAATACTCTTATTTTTAACTTGTCAAAGTCAGTGTTATGTATTGAAAGCAATATTATTATAGAGAATTATCAATCATTCATATCTAAAAGTTTTGTATCACTTGTTGGTGATCTTGCCAAGCCTAAGCCTATTTAAATATTAAGTGACACAGAAGCTTCTCCGAGTTTTTTTATTATCAAGTACTTTGCCTTTTTCTGAGAAGTCTTCTCCAAATGAGAGTGTTCTTATTCAGGAAATTGAGAGCGGCTTTTTAATGTTCCTCTCCATGGTGTAAATTTGTCATCAAACTGAGTCTTAGAAGCTGTGACATTAGGAACGGTGATTTCTGTGCCCGTTGAGGGTATTCATTTATTACCAATTAACGACGTGGACATAAGGTTGTAGTTAATCCCCTGGTAACTGACAAGCCTAGTTTGGATCACAAGGTTGATCCTATTAAAATTGAAATCCCTGATTTATACCCAGCATGTGCGGTTACGAATGCTATGGCATAGGATTCTCTTGAAAAGGATGTTGATTAGGATATTAATCTTCTAATTGACACATTTATTAGTCACTCTTTTGATGAGGTCACGTTTGCTCATAATATTGATCAAGCAAGAGGTATTGATCACAGTAATCATCTTTTTACTACTCGCTCTCTCAATGCTGATCAGGGTGATAAAAGACAATCACTAGGTTTCTCAGAGGAAAACGATTCCCAGACGTCATGCTTTCTTTCAGTGGGATATTAGCGAAACTGAAGCTACACAAGTACCAGTTAGTTATTTTGTTAAAATATGGGGATCTTATGAGAATATGGAGGCCAACGGTGGTACTCGCTTGTGACGAGTGGTTAGTGAGCTATCAAATTGTTGTTCCTGAGTCATATGGATAGGAAATTCTTATCACAAGATCTTAAATCTCTTTTATTGGCCGGAAACTAAATGTGGAGTTTCTAAATACTGTAGAAATGGTAGGAAAACCCAATCCGAATATATCTAAGACTCATCTGCAACCTATCCCTCCATTTGACGAACCATTTAATAGATTTATGATTGATTGTGTCGATCGATTACATAAGGCAAAGTCAGGCAACCAATACTTGTTGACGATAGTGTGTGGGTGTACAAGATCTCCAGGGGCTATTTCGTTGAGGAAATTAAAACTAAAACCATAGTAAAATCTTACTGATGTTTTTCTTGTTTACACATTCCCCACAGCCACCACCCCCAAGTCTGTACAGTCTGATTACGGGTCAAATTTTACGCTTGGAATGTTCTAACAAGTGAGGCATCCAACAGTTTAAACTTTCTGCCTATTACCCAGAGAGTCAAGGGGCTTTGCAAACACTTCGTCAAACTTTCAAGAATACGATTCGGTTGTATTACTTTGATACAGTAAAAGATTGGTACGAGGATGTTCATTTGTTGTTGTTTGCTGTTAGAGAATTGCTCTTCTGGCTTGGTTAAGTATTATGATCCTTATAAAGTTAGAAAGAAAATAAGTGACTTAAATTGCATTAATTATACTCCTGGGTAGAGAGTGAGAGAAGCCAGTCATTATTTTTTCGTATATCACATTTAATGATAAAAAATTTAATAAACTGAATTATGTCTTAATGATGAAAAGGGAACAAAAA
This sequence comes from Megalonaias nervosa, assembly GCA_016617855.1. Taxonomy (NCBI): domain Eukaryota; kingdom Metazoa; phylum Mollusca; class Bivalvia; order Unionida; family Unionidae; genus Megalonaias; species Megalonaias nervosa. The sequence goes on along the minus strand of JAECUM010051007.1, from coordinate 2,139 downwards.
TGTTATTTAATTTATCATAATTAATTTACCTCAGTAAAGTTTAATTCCCGTAAGGGCTTATTAACTAGTTTCAGTGGCATAATGGTAAAGTGGCCCCGGTGTGTGGGGGTGGGGGTGGGGGTGGGGTGGAGTGGGGGTGGGGGTGTTTGTATTGTTGATGTTTATATTTTAGATAACCAAGTATGAGTGTGACAAACGCATTGCTTGAATTATGACCCTTTTAATTTTTTATTCCCATGTAAGCACTAGGGCAATCATGAACTGACTTAACAATAAGAAAGGTCGTATATGCTAAGGCTGTGTAATCTAATTTGCATCAGATACTTGCAGGCAAAACTCAATTAAATTAGGTTCTGCTCTACAGTTATTATGTTTTTTTCTGAAATCGGCACTGGTATTAGGTGAAATTGTGTGCAGTTGCAACAAGCACGGTGCAGCGAATGTTTATGTACCTCTGTACTTCTTTCATATGCTGTGCTTGAATTTTTTGTTTTATTAGGAAAAACAATGAGTTTAAAATAGTCCATAGTACACTAACTTTAGAGCGTTGACACCACTTAGCCCCTTCCCAGCATATATGGCTGGTTAGGACTTAGCAGTGACACCTTATGTTTTCCGAAATATGTGTTTTAGTGCATGTTTCCCGTTTCCTCCCATTTGTGTCATAGTATTCATGTTTAAATGAAGTCAATAACTTAGTATATAATTTAGCAGGGTTGCTTTATGTTTTGTTCGCCATATTCTCTAGTTTTCTTATCCAAAAAGCTTTGGTAAGGTTATACTCCCTTCCCTTTGCCTGGGCTGGCAGTGGGCCTAGTTTCTATCCGTCCTTGCGTGAACTTAGGATCATACTCCCATCCCTAGGAACTATTGAGTTCCAGGGCCAGTTTCTTTTCCTTCTTCCCCAATCAGTAGTTATTTCACGAAGTGACTCTGCCAGAGTCAGGTTGTCCTGTGTTGTGAGAATAGTGAGTGCTTTGTTGTCAGTGCTCCCCTTAAAATGTTAGGACGGCATTATCTAGATTAGATTGCTAATAGTTGTTGTCCTTATCTAATCCTAGATAAAGGAATTAGGAATATTTACGTAGAAATGCCAAAAGGAAAATAAATCAATGATTCCATAAAGTTTCTAGGTGCGTTGTGTTTCTGTTGGGTGCTTGCGTGTTTTGCATGTTGTTCTTTGTGTTGTCTAGTTGTTCTATATGCCTTAGCATATTGGTGTCCAATTGTGTTTTGAAATGTTATTGCACCTTGGCGCTTCCATTATGTAGTTCATTGTTTTTTATTGGGGGTATAATCAATGCTTTATTTTGTTGTATTAAAGTTTAACTTGAAAGTGCATTAGCACTTGTTTTAACAATATATGCATTTTGCTGGCTGTTTTAAGTTTTAATTGAATGGTGCTTTGGCATCACAGTTGAAGAAAAGGCAGAAGATGGAAGTTTTGTGTTGTTTATGCATATACGCGTGTATTGTTTGTTCATTGTAATTTAGTCGTACAAATACATTAAATATTTAAAATTTTGATTCGGTGTATACTCAGTTGCAAAAAAAGAGTGCAGGGACAGAGCTCTCATCAGTGAGTCCTCATTTGAGTGCACACTTAGTGGCTTACCCACCCCGAGAGCCCTGTCTCTGTTAATTAATATAAAGTCCAAAATTTTGAAATATTAGTTGTAATTTTTCTCTTTAGCTCTTATTAAAATAAGTCAAATTAATTTGTCTCAGAGTAAACAATACTAATTTCTCAAAGTGCAATAAATTAATTTTTTAAACTATTTTTAAAAAATTATTTACTGTTTTCTTCCAATTTGCATCTGAACTTCCAGGAAGTGAAAATGACCAAGCGGAGATTGCGTTTTTTGAAAGGTGTACATCTGAAGCAAGGCCAAGCTGTATATTCTATAACCCAAATTGCACCCATCAATCATACATAAAAATAGAAAATTAAAAGCCGTATGCCAACAAAGTTATTGTGTGTTTCTTTTTCTTCTATATTTAGTATCTATAACACAGAACACATTTTACAACTCTACGGCAAAGATAGCAAAAGGGAGGCAATTCTTTTAAAATAGTAACCTTGCTGCGGTTTCCTTCTTTTAATTACGTAATTCTTCCATACCTTAAACAACGTAAAGC
>JAECUM010051006.1:0-26556 GCA_016617855.1 Megalonaias nervosa | reverse complement strand
TGTGTCAAATTTACCATGAAGGTTTATATTAATGAGACTTTAAATAAGTTGTTTCCATTGCTTTTTGACATCATTTACAGAATGATCACCCTTGATTGTCCATCATCCTGACATAATTTTATCAGAGTTTGTTGGATTTCAATCAAATTTGACATGCAACTTTATATGGATGAGACCTAGTATGAATTTGATTTACAGTATTCCATGATGTCAGTTAGAGGAGTTATGACCTCTGAAATGATATTGCCTTTACTCTATTTTCCACATCACAACATTACGAAAGATTGTTTTACTTAAATCAAATTTGTCATGTGGCTTTTTTATTTATGTTACCTTGAAATAGTTGAATTTCCATTATGATGTGCCATGTTTAGAGGAGTTATAGCCCCCGAATGACAATGTCCTAAACCTGGCATCCTAAATCATGATTGTTTGAGGCACCACTGATTGAATTGAAGGGAGCAGATCAATTGTAATGCAGATCAACTGTAATGCACCCATTAGTAATAACTCCAGATCTCAATAGAACAGATATTATCAATTTTATAATTCATCTTTAAAGTCATTTCAACATGGGGTTTTCATGTAAAGACTTCCTATAATGTTCTGTTGGTAATAAATTGACATTGACATGGTGGTGATCTGACATTTTTAAATCACATTAATGGTTTTTATGAACCCTGATATTCTGGACCCAGTAATGTTGATGAGTTTTTACACCCTTGACGTAATCGAGATGACCAGGTTTGAGTATATATGGTCTCCACATGCAGAGCTTGGTGACATCATGCATAAATATATTGCTTTTCACTACCAGGGTTAATTGCACACCATATAATGAGCTAGACAGCTTAAAAATCAAGGTCACAATAAACAAATTTTTGGTTTCTAGATGATAATTAGCATTGTACTATATCGTCTTGCAATTGATTTGTCTTAAGGTCAAGGATGGATAATATTTTTTTATACAGTGTATAGGCCAAATTCAAGGTAACTAGGACCACACAACTGCTGTCCAAAGTGATGATTTTCAATTAGTGCCAGTGTACAGAACTTTTAAACATAGGGTAGATGTGTAATGTATTGTTTGTGGTACTCTATGTACTCATATATTTCATCTCAGTTATTAACCAGTGAATAGGTACATCAATAAATTTAAAGCAATCCAGTACTTTTAAAGTGTCAAGAAATTAGTGATTTCAGATAGGCTTTTCTTTTAATAATGTTCTTCCAGATTGCCAGTCAGAATATGAAGTCAGTTTAGATGACTGCAAAGTGAAGATTGCAATAAATACTAGTAATAAAGTGACCATGTGTGATGCTGATGTCGTATATGGGAATCCATCTGCAAGCAAACATGTTATGAAGATCAGTTTAAAACATCGTAAGTATATCCACAGATTTATTGGGTTCATTGCAATTCATGATGCTTAGTTCCATTGGTTTTGAGTCTACTGATAATAGACCATGAGAGTGTATAGGATGGTCCATTTTTTGTTGTCTGTCTGTCCATTAGCACTAGTTTGTTATCACTACTCCTCCTAAATGAATGGTCATATCAACATAGAGTTTTCACTAAAAGAATTCTTTTGCAGTGTAATTGATCCTAAACGAATATGGTGCCAAGCTGATGTCAAATATGACAGTGGCTGTCTTGAAAATCTTGTTACTTGGCTACTCCTCCTGAAGGAAAGGAATATTGCCATAGGGTTTTCACCAGAAGGCTTATGATGTCTAGTTCATCCTAAATAAAAATGGTGCTGCTTGCACATCCATTATGGTCACCCTGAAATGGACGGTCTTATCAAGATGAGGTTTTTACTAAACAATTCCTTATGATGTCTGGTTGGTCTTAAATGAAAATCATTATGCTTGCCACAGTGTCCATCTTGAAAATCTTGGTATCACTGTTTCTCCTGAATGAGTGGTCATATGAGCATTAGGTTCTCACTGAAATCTTCTTATGATGTCTAATTAAGTCCTAATTGCAAATTATGCTGATTTGACTTTTAATATGGCCACCACAACAGCCAACTTGAAAATCTTGTAATCACTAGTTTTCCTTGATGGTTGACCATATCAACATTGTGCTTACACCAAAAGACTACGTATGATGTCTAGTTTATACTAAATGGAAATAGTGCCTATCTGATATCAAATACAGCCACATGGCAGCCATCATGCAAATCTTGTTATTGTTACTCCTTCATAACGGAAAGTTATATCAGCATGGGGTTTTCACCAGAAGACTTCTTGTGTTGTCTTTTTGGTCCTAAATGAAAATGGTGCCAACTTGAGATACAATAAATATATCCACCACACCAGCTAATTTGAAAATCTTGTTTTTGCTGAAGAATATCAGAGGTGGTTTGAACACTCAGCAGTTAAAAGGAAGAAATGATCTTATCGTGAATTCCTGAAAATTCCTTTCAACCTTTAGAGCATCAGTCCCTTTGAAGGACTCTTGTTTATATTTATAGTGATCTAATATAGCATACTAAAAGAAGATATTTTAATCCTGAATTCATGTTTATTCCAAAAACATACGGATGAATGAGCAAGTTTATTGTGAAGAAGATACGTTAGCTTACGTTCAAATTAAAAATGAGAGGCAAACATTGTTGATGTGAAATCGTAACACACAAATTAGTTTTTGATTATCTTTGGCTCATGTCACATCTTAACTTTTTTCGCATGGGTTCAAGTCTCAGCTTAGCCAGCATGGGTATGTAAGAAAGATTGCCAGTAGCTTCCTGTGGGTCAGTGTTTGTTCTTCTTACACCAAATATACAGACCACTATCTTGTGCTGAAAATGGTGTTAAACCCACTAAATCACAATCCACTTTCTTCCTGGATCATAGACAACAGCTTGAGGTGGGTTTCATGCCACTTACCCTCTAAGTACATCCTTACTGCAAAAAGGAGGTCTCTGTGACCTATGTTTAAATGGCTTAAGTGACTTTCTTGAAATTTTGTGGTCAGAGTTCATTTAGTGGGTGCTGTTTATGTTCCAGTCATGAAGCTTGATTACAGGGTGCATCTCTGTTAGTACAACACCCTTCCAGCCAAAGATCACTGTGACCTATATTTTATGCCTTACTGATTGGATTAAATATCTATATTTATGACCACATAGATTATTCTATGCCATAAAAATCTCTCAGTAGGCCCTTTTTATACAGTGCAGTTTGAATTAGGAATGCATATGTTTATTCAGTAGTAATAACTACCAGCATACATTGTATAGTGTGATAGGTTACCCTCAGCAAGTTAACTCTATTGTACACTGAATAAGAATTAGGTGAGTGGACTGCATGCTTTTCATGTGAGACCTCAGCTCCAGTGGCTTCTGAAGATAGTGCTTGATGCATGAACTATGTTTCTGATTCTTGTTAAAGAAAATATGTTAGAGGTAGTCAACTATAATTAATGGAAATATATACATCATTTAAACCAATTTGGGTTCCTCTTGTGACATCACACGCTTGCTTGTACATATTGAGTTGTTTACAAGAGGTCCTTTAGCTGACTGATTCCGTGGAGGTCACAGTTTGTTTGCAATTAAATATCCATATCTCCTAATTCAATGAATGAATGTGTGCCAAGTCGTTGTAATGCACATGAAATGCCTTAAAAATTATTATGACTATTAAAGTTTAGTCTTTTGGGGTAAAGCAGACCTGCATACCACTATGATTTGCCCATAGTTCTTACAGAAATCACTCACAAATTATGGAACTACAGGAATGACCAATTACTATGGAATCTGTGAGGTTTGAACTATGGTTTCTTCATAGCTTCTGTATCTCGAGTTCTTTGGTTCACTTAGTGCATACCTGTCCACTCTGACACTTGGAGAAAAAAACTTTCAATTTTGGGTCATTAATTCCACTCCTACCTCATATCTCATAATATCTCATGACTTTTGCAGAGAACTCACAATTATTACATTATGGCTGACAATTTTCATTTTTCAGAAAAAAAATCCAGCATAAATCGTAAGCAATCCACAGAAGCCATGTTCTAGTTATCACCTGTGTAAATTCTTGTGCCACTACCAGAAATGTGCATAATAACTGGTAATTTGTTGTTCTAAAGCTATGCAAAGTACTTCACTGCAGTGGAACAAATATGGTGATTACTGTACCTATACCGTAAATGTTGAGTATTCCACAACTGTGGATCAAATACATTTTTTCTTGTTATTTTATTAGTTGAACTGAAATAGAGTATTTTGAATTCAAGTAGTGTTGATGTTCTCATTGGGGCATCTTTAGGGGACATAGGTTTTGTGACTGTGATTAGTCTGTTACAGTAACACTAACAGTGACATCACATGAATTTTAACCCAAGTCTAGAGATCATGGCAGCTGCAAAAGAGGCTTGTGTTTCCTACAACAACTTAAAATCTGCATTTGAGGAGATTTTTGAAAGAAGAGCAAGACCACTCTGATGCAGAGGATGATTGACCAATGTGAACATTGAGAGGATTATAAGTTAGGATCATGTGCTGTCATTTTTTTTTCTGTTCTTGGATCTTTGTATGTGTTATATTTTTATTGTAATTTGTATGCACTTTAAATATATTTATTCATTATATTTGATCATTAATATTGAATATGATTCTAAAATGTGTTTTGTACTATAATCATAATTTTATTAATTTAGAAACTAAGTTTTTTTTGTGGTATTTTGTTAAAAATGGACAGTATTTAGTGATAATGAAGCTTAAAAATGTCACAAAAAACCTTCTTTATTTAGGTCTCAGTGTCCTTGTTTTTTTTATTCAATCTCCCTACTTGACTTTTGACAAGTTGACAGGTATATTAATGCCCATATAAACTGGAAGTGTCATGGTTAGTATGATGCATGCATGCTCATTTGTAGCAAATGAATCCATAAGTAATGGCAGTGGGGAGAAAAAGGCCCCAGCTCTATGAAACAGATGACAAACCATCGACCATGAAACTAGTACCAGCTTCCACAAACTAAAAAGCGGCATGGTTTCATCATTGCATTTGAGATGCACAAAACAAAATGCACAGAAAAGTATCCATGTCTACAGAAAAGTGATAAAAGTATCAATTGTGTGCACTGCACAGTGTGCTGTGTCGATGTGACTGTTAAGCATGATGGAATGGATGATTGTTGCATGTGGAAATAAAAAACCATAAGAACAACAGTGTTGCAATTTACAAGCCACATCATAAAATCACCAACTTCTTCACCAAGAAGAATGAAAGTGCTTATTAACATCAGATCCAGTAGTTGAGGAAGTTACTCATGCAGAGACCATGATGGTAGAACCTGCTTCAGAGCTGAACTTGCCATTCGTGGCAGCAGATTGCCATTTTAAGCATGCAAATTGATGTTTCCTGATTCTAGTATTGCTAAGAAACTTTCCTGTGGATGCAGTATGGCAGCTGCTATTGTAACAAAGCTGGGGGAAGGATACAAGGAAGACCTTCTGTTGAGAATGAGAAAAGGACCATTCACAATATCTACTACACATAATTAATTGTAGAGTTGTGTCTTAAGCAGAACATGTTGCAAGTTTGCATGCCTATCATACTACTGTAAAAGAGTAAAAAAAACTACTAAAAATCACACTTTTGGGACAGTCAAACTACTGAAGCACAATTTGGGGTGTAGGCAGGCAGGTCTGCTAAAACTTAATGTCTTAATTATGTAATACTTACCAATTGTTGCCTGTTTCCACCCTCTTTCCCCACCCTGATGTCCTTTCAGTTTTATCACCCGAAACTACATTTTGCTAATTATAGCACCACAATTGCAGTTTGTGACATGTGCTCAAGTCTGGTTTATTGTCTTTGGCATACAACTTAAGCTTATAAATCCAAGCCTTAACTTTTTCCCTCATTTTTGTGTGCATCTCATTTGAGAATAATCTGTATTCTGCCTGAAGACTCTACACAGCAGTCATGGTTACAAAGTATTAAATAAAAGTGTATAGTGATTAGGATTTGTGTGCAAGTTAGGCATTTCACTAGTAAATGAAGTATAATTTGCTTAAGTGTTAATTTAAGTCATTTATTTATTACTCTCATACATAATAAAAGATTGAATTCCAGCTAAATATATCAAATTTGGGGTTTAAAAAAGCCTCTCTCCCCCAATAAGAAATTGTATCCTCATCTAAATAAATGCCATCAGTTCTATAGAATGCATACATGCATATAAATGGCTACCCACAAGTTCTGCCCTTAAAAATATCTCATACATTTTCATTTATGTGACAATCTTTGAAATGATTCCAACATAATATATGCTGCTTTAATTCACCACATTTGAAATCACTTGCACATTTTGAAAATTTTAGCTGAAATAAAACAAAAAAGTTACAACCATATACTTGAGTTATCAATCATATGTCTTGGACAGAATCCATTATCATCAAGTAGACCCATAAATGAAGCTGAAGGCATCAAGTAGGCTGGTAAATGAATGCTGTCATAAATTCATTTGTCACTATTTAAATCCTAGGATATATTTTTATATGCGGCATAATTATGGACAGCACAAGTAGCAAACAAAGCAAAACCAACATATGGAACAAGTCAGCATAATATAATTCTATACATGCAGTCCTCCAAGGTTATATTAAAGAAACAGGAGAGGAAGCATGGCTGAGTCTAAATTATGATTATAGCATTCACCCTGGAAATCTTTGGACTCCTGATCTTTGCTGTTGAAACATCTATTCAGTGTCAAATATTTCTAGGATCCAACAATAAATTATTTGTATGATTTCATTAGAAGGTATACATTGGAACATTTAGTGCTGAATATATTGCTTTCAGTGTAATTATAAGAAGTGATATTTTAGATGCTGGAAAAGTTCTTAATTCAAGGTGTGGCTGCAATATGTGAAGGGGAATCTCACTAATGTCCCCATTTTGCAATTTACAAACACCTATGGACGCATTGCTTTATCTTGGCTTTGATACCCATGGTCCATCAAAGTTTTACTTTTTTTTAGTGTTTTTCTTTAAATCTTAAAACATTTAAAATAGATTATTCTCTTTTTTGGATAGGACTCATTGAAATAAAATCTGTTGAGAAGTAAACCTTAGACATGAGACTATTTGACAGTAAAATGTTGAACAGAAAATGACAATGTCCATGAACTTGCAGTTTACTTGCACTCATCTGATTTTTGACCACCTATAAATGGCTTATATATTACTTTCAAATGAAACATTGGTGAAACATGTATAAATATTGTTCTCACTAACTTATCTTCTTCTTTACTGTGGAAAGTATAAGTAACTTATAGGTGACCTATAGATCCTATTAATGAAGTATATATCACTTATAAGTTACAATAAGTTATTTCTGTTATGGTTTTGCTGTTTCCAATTCTTCAGTTTAAATACTTTTATCATTTTTGTCTTTCTATCATCTATCCACAATTCACACTTCTATTTCTGGAGCTAGATATTTCAACCAAACTTGGTACACATCTATGTCAGTCAAATTGTGTACATATGTCTTTAGATACTCAGATTATTCTGCTTTCAAAATTATAATTTGTCACCATGAAAACAAATATTTGTAAAAGTAATATATAAATTGTGAGTACTGTACCATAGATATTAGCATAAATAGTATAACAATAGAGAATGCTTGACCTCAGAGGACTTGTATTAAGAGTCTTTACATATGCAGAGGATAGGCAGACGATATGTCAGCCCTACATGTCTCTTGTTAATAATCATGGTAGCTGGTGAGAAAAAGTGGGGAAATACCTTTTCTTTTAACTTTTACCCTTGTGCAAACATGAAGAACTCAAGAGTAAAATCAGTGTACAGTCTAGAGTTAACCCTGGTAGTGCTGTATTGTTTTGGCATGACCTTGTTGCCGATGCTAATTTGTTTGAATCTGTCCCATCTTTGTATGCCAAATTGCTTCAGAACAATACAGATTATTTGAGCCATATAAATGCGTCAAAACTAGTATTTATATTCAGATTGGAGTGAAATTGTACAAAGTGATGCATATATGCATGCAGATTGCTAACACTAAAAATGTCAATGAAATTGATGCATGTTCCTTGTTACCATAGCAACCAAATAGAGAAAAAGGGTGGAAAAGTATTTGTTGACAAAAAAAAATCGAATGTAATGTATACTTTTCCATCAAATATAGTTATTCTGAATGTGTACATCAACAGTTAATTTTTTATGAACATCTCACCAATCCTCAGTTCATTATTTTTAGGCCTATGCTAGAGAATTAAAATTTTACTTGCAGACATGTCCATACATTTCAGTTATAATGTTATTAGATAATGCAATATTTCTGTTGTGTTATTAATCACAACCTCATGAACACTCCATTGTCTGTATTTAATATTAGATATTAACCAAATTAACTTTAAAGCTAATTCTCAAAAATAGCACATATTCCTTAGAGTTATGGCCCTTGATAATTTTTCATAGTCATTGCTAATGCATAACTAGTTATGAGATTTCAACTTTGCTGTAAAGTATTGTCTGAACATGAGCTTTGATAGAATTGGTGATGAGCTCTTTCAGCAAGAGTTATTGTTACTCCTGACCTTTTTTATTACAAAAACATTATTAAATACATTATTGTAAACACTCAGCTTACACATTTATGACTAGGTTTCAATAAACTTCAGGTATAATGATGAGCATGTTCTTGATATATTTCTTAGAATTATAGCCTTTGAACAGCTCCACATTGACATTGCTAATTTCTGTGACCATTGCCATCCGTGTTAATTGCTAGATCTGAAACAGATCTGCTCCATAGCTTCTTATCAGCAAGAGTTTGGAAGAGTTAAATGATGAGGTTATTCTGTGCATATTTCTAAGAGTTAAGGCCTTTCATTGACTTGTTGTTGGCTTTTTTAATGCACAACAGAGGTAGTGTGAATTTGGTGATAAGCACATTATTTCAAGCTATTTAATGAAAAGCTTATTTTACACACATTTCTTGGAGTTATGGCCCTTGATTAACTTGTCATTGGTTTTGTGAATGTGCAACATAGTGTGTTTGGTGATAAGAATATTATTTTAAACTTTCTGACAATGAGCTTATTTGCACATATTTCTTGGAGTTATAACCTTGTTCAGATTGTCATTGGCTTTGTTAATGCACAACAATAGTGAGAGTCCTGATAAGTACAGTATTTCAAGCTGGGCTCTGTTATCCTTATGAATAAGCACAGATGGTGTTCACAATATAAGTGCAAAAAGAATTGCAGTGAATTTCAGTGGCAGATTGGTTTTGGTGTCTTCCACAATTTTATATACACTTATATGATACAAAAAGTCCAACTTTTGGTCTTTTAATAGTGACATGATACATACAAGTTTCCACTTCATGTTACAACTTGATAACCTATATTCTGACCACAATTTCACTAAATTTTGTTAGACAACTAGATATCAAGATATTAAATGAGATTATTATACATCTGATTGGCTTAGTTCTGTTACCACTCTTTAGGATAAATTTATGCACATATTTTTAAATGAACATGGTGAGTTTACATCGGGTATGTGCAAACTATGACCATTGAGCTGGATTTGGCCTATTGAACTGGTTCTATCCACTCATACATGTCATGGGGTGTGCCTTTAGAAATGACTTTTGCAGTCTGAGCCCTGGAGGAAGTTACACATGCCTGGTTTACATGATCAAGACCTTGATGGATCTGATCATGAACAATGTCTTTATATTATTATGATTTTATGGTCTTAGCTAAGTAACAGAAAAGAGCTAAAACCAACAGGTTTTGTAAAATTCAACAAATAATTTATTTCCCAAGAATAACAAGTGAAAATTTAAAAAGAGCTTACAGTATTGTGAATTAAATCCCAAATAATCCTAAAAGTTGTATCAGAAGTACAAATATATAAAATTCAAACTGAATTCCAATGGTATTACAAATAAGTTCCAATGTTGAATGTGTTTATGAGCCTGTAATCTTGAATGTGGTAATGTCCCAATGACCTGAGTTGTGATGATGTGCTAACAGTCTTTTGATGTATCACAGTAATCTGATCCAGATATGTTATTGTCTGAATCCACTGTAATTCCAGATTAATGTTCCAGTCCAAGAATATTACTGATGAGCACTTTGTTTTTCCAGTGAATAATAATTTTGAATAAATAATTCCACCCAAATCAAATACTAAACACAACACTAAGAATGATTCTGCTAAAGATGTTAAAGCAAGAATAAATAATCCCAATATAAACAAGATTATATACCTGTCTACTTGACCTTATTTGCAATTGCCATTTTCTAAAAATACTCTGTCACTAAATGGAATTTTTCATCCTTGAAGATTATCTTTAACTCAGATTTAATAAACACGTTTACATTAATAATGATCTGAGTAGTTAATCCACAATCATAGAGAAAATTTTAGTTATGTATTGTATATTGTTTACAAATTGATGTGCCGAGTCAGGTACAGTATGAACTTGATTTGGACTAAGATCAGTTACTAAATACAATTATACATATAATCATCAAGGAAAACTGACAAGCAATACAAATGAAATGTACATAACAACATATTAATGGGATAATAATTAGGATCCCACTTAACAAAGTTGAAGGAGCATTATAGTAATCTAGTTGTCCAGCAGGCTGTCCAGCCATAAAACATTTTGGTTCCTCAAGATAATTTTACTGGGAATTGTTGAATTTAAAATTTTTAAAAAATAATAACTAGTTTGCAGCTTTATATTGATGGGACCTTGATTGTTCAATTTCCAGTGTTCTGTTTAATAATGAGGAATCCTGACTCCAGATTTCATGTCCTTCTATCTTTCGTTTCAGCAGGTTGAGAGCTTAACTTTATCAAGGATTGTTGGATTTTGATTAGATTTAGTATACTGCTCTCTAACGATGATGAGACCTTGAGTGAAATTGCTTTTCAGTGGTCCTTTACATTATTTACAACAGTGATGTGCCCTGATTCCCTATCCTTCTGATTTTTGTTTCCATGGCATTACTTTAGCTTGGTTTTCTGTATTTCAGCCAAATTTGACATGCAACTTTACTGAAGAGATCCTGAATAAGTTTAATTTCTAGCATTCCAAATCATTATTTAGAGAAGTTGTGCTCCCTGACTGTCCATCCATGTAACTTTAGTTTATGCAGCATTACTTTATCAAGGTTTGTAGAATTTCAGCAAGGTTTGGCCTGCAGCTTTTAATTGGTGTGACTGATGGAGTTTAATTTCCATCTTTCCAAGGCATTATTGACAGAAGTTATGCCTCCTGTCTATAGTTTTTATGGCATTACCAGGCAATTCACTAAGGATTGTTGAATTTCAGCTAACTTTGCTATGCAGCTTTCTGTTGATGAGGTCTTGAATGTGTTTGATTTTGCAGCATTCCACAACATCATTCAGAGGAGTTATGCACCTTGATCTCCCACATTTCTTCCTTTGATTTCTAGAGCATAATGTTACTAAGGATTTTTGGGCTTCAACCATTTAGCATGCACTTTTATATTGATATGACCTTGAAGGAGTTCAGATTCAAACAATCCACTATATAATATCGAGGAGTTATGATCCTGGTCATCCATCCTTCTTTCATACTTTGGCTCCTGCTAATTTCCCAGGGATTTAAGGATTTTTAAAAATATGGCATGAAGCTTTATGGTACTGAGACCTTGAATGAGTTTAATCAATCATCTCATATTATGAGTTTAAAGAATTTTTGTCCTTAATTGCTTATCATCCAGTCTTTTAGCTCTATTAGTCATAGACCAGAACAGCTTATGGGTTGGAGTTTTTGTTCATATTTCATTTGCACAAGATCATTGTTTCTACTCCTCCTAAACTATGTGGAGGATTGGCATGAAACTTTATACACAGACTGTTGGACCCAAATAAGAATGGTCCTTCTTGGCTCTCAAGTATGGCTGCAACAGCAGCCAGTTTTAAAATTTTTTTATCACTATTTCTTTAGAGTGGATGGTTATATCAACATGGGGTTTTCACTGAAAGACTTCTTTTGATGTCTGCTTGGTTCTAAATGAAAATGGTGCCAATATGATGTCCAGTATGGCCACCATGGTGGCCATCTTGAAAATCTTATCACTGCTACTCCTCAGTGTAAAGTCCTATTGACATACAGTATTCAGTAGAAGACTTATTATGCCTAGTTAGTTCTAACTGAAAATAGTGCTGATCTGATGACCAATATGTCCACCACAATGGTCATCTTGAAGATCTTGTTATCACTACTCATCCTGTATGGATGGTTATATCAACATGGGTTCTTCATTGAAAGACTTCCTATGATGTCTAGTTGATGCTAATGAAAAGACTGTTGATCTGATTTCTTGAAACTCTTTTTATCACTATACCTGAATAAAAAGTTTTCACACGAGGTTTTCACCTGAAGATGTCTCATGGCTGCCACTGCTGCCATCTTGAGAATATTGTTCTAAATACCAGAAGAAAAAGTCTTCCTCCCCCTTCCTTAAGGAAGGAGGTAATCTGCCCTATGGAGTTACAACCTCATGATCAACCCTTTCCTTTTTCCCAACATCACAGATGATGTGATAGTTCATTCTATTTTGAGGGAAGGTTACTAGCTTCATTTCTGGAAACATCCTCCTCTCTCAGTGACCCCCATTCTGTTTCACCAGCCCAGAATGGCTCACCTAATTAAAGAGGTACACACATTGCCTTGGATGGGTGCAATAGAGAGGATGGAAAATGATCAAACCATGGGTTACTACTCCCAGATCATTTTGGTCAGAGTTTCAGCTCATAATCAATCTTTATACCTTAACCAAATTGACGGAGACGAAGCCTCAGTTGGGTCACCATAAATCATGTGTCTTGGCACTCTCCATCAATCTCCTGAATGAACAACTTCATTTCTCCATCTACCCACAGGGCAAATATCTCTGGGAAGTATTTCACTAATCTGATCTATCCTATTTGGCCTCATCTCTGTGCCCAGAATCTGCATTAAAGCAGCACACTTTAGGTCTTCAGGGGATCCCATCCTTCACTTTATGATGATGACCTGATGCACAGTGTCATTGTAAATTCTCTTCTGAAGGACCATTCCATATGTTGACTGATGGTAACTCATTCTCAATCTAATCCCCAACCTGGAGAAATCAAGTCCCATCCCTTATTATCATCTTATAACCAATCAAAGGAGGATTTATGTTCCACTTGACAGGATTGTGCATTTTCAGTGCTCTTAGTGGGCTTTATGGGCAAGACTTCATTGTTGGCCTGACTTTCCCTCACTTGCTGGAAACTTTGAATGTGGCTGCATAATTAGTTCTCCATAGGAGACTTCATTTATGCCTTCTCCTGTTTATAGTAAACTAGAGACTGCACAGGAACCCAATATCAGTTTGTAGCCCCCTTGGTGATTGATGTTCACCACAACATGAGTTGGTGGCTAGATTGGAACTATTTTCTGACCAGAATCCTTATTCACACTCCTGAATCCCACTCTTTTCTTACACAGATGCAATGAAGTTTGGGGAGGCAGAGAGGTAGTCCTTCAAGGACTTTTTTCCCAGGAAGTAGCTAACCTTCATATAAACAGCCTAGAATTGCCTGCAATGTTTTTAAGCCTCCAAGCATGTGTCAACCCCACAAAGCATCTTTGTGTTATGATTACCTCCAACAACTCATTATTAGTAGTGTACCTTGGGCATTAAGGAGGTACACATGCTTCTTCTCTTTGCATGCAAGTCTGAAATATTCTATGAAGGGTAATCTCATTGGAGATCACTCTCAGAGGGGCCAAGGAATATACTGGCAGAAAGCCTGTCCAGTCAGGACCATTTGGTCTTCATGGAATAGTCCCTGCACTAGGTGGTCACAGAGGCACTTTATTTATGGTTTGGGTGGGGTGGGGGAGGAAATCAAATAGTGGACTTACTGGCTACAAGACTGAATAGGCTTCCATTTTATGTCTCTCCACTGCCTGATTAGAGAACTTAAGTTGGCGATTCTTTCAGTCTGAAGTGGGAAGTGTATGTTTACACCTTCTCACCTTTTATTTAATTCCACATAGTCAGGTTCCCCATGTCTCTACTCACCATGGTAGCCCCCATGTGGACCTAGCATCATGGTTCAGCAATTTACTTGACCTGCTGGTAGACAAGCACAGGAGATTACCACAGAGGTGGGGCCTGCTGTCAGTGCACAGGTGTGCATGATGTCCTGTCTTTGTCCATGTCAAAAGAGAAAGGTATTTCATATTCGCTATGACTAATGGAACGTAGGGGTCATGTTCTTTTCAATTCTGAGCTTCCAATTACTAAGTGAAGGAAGAAATATTATCTTGGACTGGGGACTTGATATCCCAGAAAAGGCAAGCAATGAAGCAGTAGCAGGTAAGTATTACATGATTTAAATTAGTTTAAACCCCCACACCCCCAGCTACAATTTTGTGAGAGGTTGATATAATACAACAAACAATAAGTAGCTTAAGACTGTAAACCTGCAAGTTCTTATATTCTTGAAAAATTAGTTGAGAAATTCTTCAGATTTGACAAAATATTCAGTTTCCATCAAAGATAAACTACAATTCATTTCAGAAAAAAATGCATGATATTATGAGTGTATTTTAATCCTTAATGTCTGTTTATTAATTTTCTGTGAAAATTTCATCATTTCAAAACAAACAATAAAACAGATATTCAGAAATCTCATTTGGGGAAGAAAATCTGATTTGTTTAGTGAAAATAGGATTTAGGCCTTTCATCCTTCTGTGAATTACAGGCATGTTTGCACATGATACAGGTCATTTTGACCCTGTCATACTAATGAAACTATTCTAAATAACATAGTTTAAGAAATGTTTCATGACTGAAACTCAATTTATTTTTCCTTTCTTTTTCATAATGTTTTGTTGCACTGCTTGATTTAGAGCCAAGGTAACTTTTGAAGAATGATGTATTCAAGAGCTGAATAGCTAAATATTATCATGGAGAATTAAAAATATGTTCCTCTTTTAGCAGTTGGAGTGGAAGAAATTATGATCAATAGAGACCCAAGGAAGTGGAGTGAAACACTGTATTTGCCCTTAGAAAACAGGCACAATTTATTGAAGGAATTGCTCCCTATATTGATTTATATGAAGATGATGAAGTTCACATCATTTACAGTTCATTTGTGTAAGTATTTCAGACTGAAAGGAATAATTTGTTATTTTCTAATTTTATGAAAATACTTAATACATTAGACATTACACTGAAGAATCATTGCAGTTATATTCTTCTTTAACTGTAGATTGAATTGACAGAACTTTGTCAGAGCCTTAATTTAAAGATTCAGATTCATTGGTTCTTCTGATGAAATTTTAGTACACATTCTTATTCATACCTACATAATCTTTCATTTCATTACATGACAAGTACATGGTCTTCATTTGTTTGTAACAGTTATATGTGTTTGCAGGAAATCAGGTACACTTTTGTTGAAGGGTTAGGGTTTGGATTATTATAAGTACTAAAAACTATAGTACATGATCAAGATTCAAGATAGACTTCTACTTACATATGTTTTGTGACTCATCCTATGATATGAGAAACTTTAGAAACCTCTCCTATATTATAACACATCTCTAGACATTATGCTGTACCAAAATGAATATAGATCTCTTAACCAAAATTATTGTATTTGAATTGGTTTGTCAAGTTTATGACCATTGGTTGAAAGAAAACATGAACCTTAGTATTATATGCCTTTCAAAACAATATTATTTGATAAAATTCAATTATTACTACTATACCACAGTTCATCATACATGTGTATGAAGTTCCAGCATGCCATAATTCAGTTTATAATGCTCTTTGCACGTATATGTAGTTAAGTACATAACTAGATTGGCAGTTATGGACCTCACCTACCATATTACCATTCAACACAACAAAAAATCACACCAAACAACAACCCTATCTTAATTTCTATACAAGACCTTTGAGCTAGTCAAGTGCCAGGCAGGTTCTTTGATTTCCTTTTGTGATTTAATATGCATTTCCAGTGAAGCTTTATCCCAGCAGTTTGAATGAGTTTGATGATGAGCACATTCAGCCTCTACTTCATGTAGTCACAGTCCATGGTCGACGTAGAATAGCATTAAGTAGCTTCAGAGCACTCTAGAATTCACATGTCATTTCAGTTATATATGCTGTCAGATGATTCATCTTAACAAGATCTACACAGGTTTTGATCATATCATACAGAGTCATATCTGTACCATTGATCAATTTAGAAAAGGCATTTTGATGACTCTGAAAATTTTAGCTGCAATATTCCACATTTTTGCATGATTTTCATTCAATATTGTTTTATGTGAAACTATCTTAGTAGGGTTGTGGGTTTGATGCCTCTCCTCCTCCCCCCCCCCACTTGTCCAACCCTGGTTGTCTGCCTTCGCATGTCACTGGGAAGGGCACTTGGCACTTAGCTTCCATTCCCTTGCTTTGATATAGCCAATAAAGTGCTGAAAATGATGCAAAACATCATTTAGTAAGGTCTCAAACAAGTTGTGTGCTCAGTGGATTTTGACCATACTCATTCTTTGTAACTTTTCCTATCCTCTGTTTCTGTGGTCCCCAACTTTTTTGTGTCCACAGGCACATTTGAGAGTTTATGAGTGAGTGTAAAGCACCACCCAATTATTAACTTAACCCATACTTCTTTTTTCAGGACAGATAAAGATATGGACACCAAATAATATGCAAAATCACACGTTTAATGATAGAACAAACCATACATTAAAAATATGTCTCTCCTAAATTTGCAGTTTCATTTAGTCTCAGTGTTACAATTGTCTGTTCCATTTTATTAAGAAAAACCATATGGTAAGCTTTCCCCCTTCAGAACTTAGTTTTTTAAAGGGCTTCTGAGGCTACCTTGTGTTCCTTCCTTCTGGGGTGGGCACATGCTCATTGCATACATACACTGTGGTACTAGTAAGTCCCTATGTTCTAAGAAAAATAATAACAGGCCCTGCCATATGTTGAGGACATTGTTTCTTCTATCTTCAATTTCACAATGTATACTTTTAATGTTTGCACATGCTTGCTTTGACATTCCAAATTTCTTTGCATGTTTCTTTAATAAGATCACAGGTGAAATATCTTGTTTTTCTAATGGAAAAACTACAGGTAATTTCCATGAGGACAACTGTATTTGTACTTGGTGCATACACAAGGCTCTTTGCAGTACAACACTACATACAACCAGATGAGTTTCATTGCAAAAAAAAGTGATTTACCATGACATTCATTAATTAAAAAAAGCTTAATTGCAGGATAATATCAGGACAGTCTGTGGGGGCAGTGCAGCCACAAGAAAGGCCCTTGGGATACTCATGCAGACTGCATAAAGTGCTCAAAGGGCGTATGGAAAAATCGTTGCACTTTTTGTGATTTAGGGCCTTCTGGCACCTGGAATCTAGTTGATCCCAAGCATGGCAGAGGAACATTTCCTCCCCCTCGTCTTCAGATTTTTCTGGATTTTCTTTCAAGTCTCATTTGTTGAGACCAAGGTCTTCGGTGGCCTGTGAACCCCCTCCAGAGGGAGGGACTAGAGTTTAAGGAGTTGATCGACTTCCTCCTGTAGGAAGGAAAAGAGGAACTTTTCTCATGTTCCCAACAGTGTGTTATACCTCAAGTAGTAGGTTGCTTCCTTCCGTTGGGGAGGTAAAGCACTGCAACAGTGGGTTATACCCTCCTATTAACCACAGGTCACACCCTTCCATTTAGGAGGGTTAACACTGCAAGATCTGGTTGCTCCCTCCCATTAGGGAGGTAGAGCACCATAATACATCTCATGCTTCTGGTAGCGTGTTGCTCCCTCCTGTTAGAGAGGTGAGGCACCACACCCATTATGTACAGAGTCATAAATCAGTTGAAGACAAGGTCTTCTGCTATCACCCATGGCCTCATGGTACGGGATAGGGTATGGTCTGAGTTCCCCTTCTCTCTCCTCTACCATCCCATCCTGTGCAAGATTTGGAGTCTACCCACACAATTTGAGCTAAGGATATTGATCACTTCAGTTTCCCCCCCCCCCCCTTCCTGATTATATCAATGAACTCTCATGGGATGTAGGGCCTGCCACCTCAGGAGCCTTGGTCCATTATAACCCCATGGGCCACTGGACCTTGCCCTCACAGTCGAGTTGATGCTGGGGCTCATGTCCCTCCTTTACCTCCCCACCATGTGGCCTCCAGTCAGAAGGCTAAAGGTGTAACATCATCCAGGGTAGACAGATATTCTCGTCTCCGCTCTTGAACTCATGCTGAACTATGGACTGTATCACAGAGTGCTCCTATGCCCCTTCCACTAAGGAATACAGTGATGCCAAGCCATTTTCAGCCTAGGTGTACTAGACTATGATGATGATGATATCTTCTCTATCCACATTGATTCATATGAGTTCGAGACAAAAGCAGTGGCAATGACACCTTCTCTTAGGCCCACTCCTTCCTTTCAGTTGGAGGAGGAAGAAGAGGTCTGATCCTTTGATAAGGTGGCAAATGAAATGTAATGCCTTTTACCCCCAGACTTGTGCCCCAAAGTCCAGAAAGATCCTTTCCATTTTGGAAATGATCTCCATGATACCAGCACAACCAGGCCTCTTCTCCTATGATTGAGGAAATATCACAGAGGTTTTTGCTAGGCCAAAGTATTGCTCAGTGTAGCAGAGATTGGTCCTCCTTCAATTGAGACCCCTTGTCTCTTCTGCCAGCTACTGGATACATTCCCGAAGTGGCCATCCAAACCTCCCCAGTTGGATGACAATGTGGCCAAAGTGGGTATTTCTACGGGAGCCTAGGCATGCCTTCCCATCAAAATAATTGATGCCATAGAGCAGAAAACCCAGTTACTCGTAACCATAACTTTGCATGCTGACCTATTCTCATCTACTTCCATTAGGATGTTGAAAGAGACCTCATTAAATCCAGCTGCCTTAAAATGCTAGCTGGAAGCCTTGGCCAAGATGTCCCATCATGTGTTTTCTGTTGCCATGGCATTATTAGGGGATTTCTGCACATCTGCTGTGACTCTGCATTGGACTTGCCAAAGATCTTGCTTAACCACAATTAAAACTTTCTAAGGGCTGCTCCATTAGAAGATGTGATCCTAATTGGGGATTTCATATGTATGGTATCTTCTCAAGACTTACTGGATCATCAACACTGACACTTCAAATCCACTCCTGGCCAGCTAGGAAATGTGTTTAAGCAAATCACCCTGAAGCAGGCACAGCCCCAGTCTAATCCACAAACTCAAGCTAGACCACTTCCTTGCTCATTGGGTCCATGGTGCCCAGGTCACTGCAAAACCCAAAAGAGAAAATTCACTAATTCTCCTTCCTTTCCCACTAGCAATTTAACCCCTCTCCTGCTGTGTATGTCCATCCCAAACATCCCATTAGGTGCTCACCTAGGGTTTTTCTCAGGGGTTTGGTCAAGTATCACAGACAATGAGTGGGTCCTTTCCATCATGAATGAGGGTTATTGACTCCAGTTTCAAGAACACCCCCCACTGTCAAGGACCCCATTTTCTTTCCCCAGTCCAATCTAGTGAAATTGAGGGAAGAGGAGCACACCCTTTTGCAGAAAGGGGCAGTCAAAAGGGTCCTGAACAATCAGTCTCCATCCTTTTACTCCTGAATCTTCCTGGTCACCAAGAAAAGTGGAAAATTTCTAATTATAAATTGATCTCTCCTCACTCAACCAGTTTCTTTTCGAAAAATCTTCAAGATGGAGACAACCTCCTCAATCTGGAATGCTCTTCATTTGTTCAATTGGGCTGTCTTCATCAACTTTCATGATGTCTATTTGCACATCCCAATATTTCCTCCACACCGCAAATATCTGGTTTTTGCCTGGATCAGGAAGTTTTTCAATTCTGGGTTCTTCCATATGGAATCTCTTGTGCACCCGAGTCTTCACCCAAATTAGGGAAGTGGTAACGGTCTACTTCTTATTACTAGGAACACTGATTCTCCACTATTTTGACAACTGGATGATACACAAAATCTAGGTTCAGTCCCTTCATCAGCATCTGTTCCATTCATGGTCCACCGTAAGTCAGTTGGGTCTTTTACCCAACATGGGATGAACTTCCTCACAAACCAGAACTTAGTCCTGGCCCTCCTAGAGACACTACGAGCAAAAACTCGTCTGCTCACCTTTATCTGTCCTTATTGGGAACTTTGAGTACCACTGCTGACTTGGTTCCTTTTTCCATATGCCATCTACACTTTCTTCATCTCACAAGGTGGAAACTACACAGAGATTCTCTATCAACTCCAATCCAACTAAGACCAGAATTTCACCACCATTTGCACTGGTGGATGAATCAGGACAGATTCCTGGTGGGGGTCTCCATACATGCATGCGACCCCCACTCCTGTCTGTTCACCAAAGTGTCAGATTTTGGTTTGGGATACTCATATAGAGCAGGAGGACATAATTCTCCACAGTTCTTGAACTCAGGCCGATTGTCCCTCCACATCAACAACCAGAAACAAAAGCAGTGATTCTAGGATTGCAAGGTGCATCAACAGAATAAGGGGTAGATGTGTCATAATCTCCTCAGACAACATGCAACATGTCCATCATAGCATATCTGTGACATGAAGGAGGCACACATGCCCCTTCTCTTTGCATGGAGGTCTGGAACCTCTTCATCTGCACATTCTGAGTTCACCACATTCCAGGCAATATGAACATATTAACAGATAGCCTGTCCAAAACAGGCTGAGCTGTCCTCACAGAATGTTCTCATCACCGTTCAGTAACAGAGTCTCTGTTCATACTCTGGGGAACACCAATGGTGGACCTGTTTGTGACAATTCTCAACAACAACTTCCCTTTTATGTCTCTCCTGTCCCAGACCAGAGAGCATGGGCAGTAGATGCATTTAGCTTCCAGTGGGGTTACCTATTCGCATATGCCTTCCCATCATTCCGACTGCTACCACAAGTTCTGCAAAAAGTCAGAAGTTCCACTGCTCAAATCGTTCTCATTGCCCCACTGTAGCCCCAATGATCATGGTTCGTCGATCTTCTAGACCTGTTGGTCAGTCACCCCAGGTCTCTGCCTCACAGGAGGGATCTCCTATCGCAAAACACCAGGGATCCATCCTCCACAACAGCCCACACACTCTCCACCTTCATGCCTGGCTCATCTGAAGTGATCTATCCAGAAAAAATTTTCAGGCTGAGTTGCCATTTGCATCATTCAGGACAGGAGAGCTTCTACATCCAAGGTCTATGATTCCAGGTGGAGAATCTTCTGTGACTGGCGCAGAAGAAAACATGTTTATCCTGTCCACCTTCTGTAACTGCGATTGCTGATTTCCTTTTGTTCCTTAAATTCTCAGAGGGCATGGAAATCAGTTCTGATTTGCACCTTGCCAATCTTATTCTGAATCAGTATTTTGAACTCCAGAGACCTGTCACCTGCTCTCTTATGCCCAGATGTGTTTGATGGTCATTAACCATTGATTGAAGCTTCCTTTCCAGACCTAACACTCAAACTATGTTCGTACTCACTTTCACTTCTGCAAGACAAAAATGTGAGATTCATGCCTTGTTTATTGATACTGTTTGTAATAATAATAATAACTTTCCAGTGTAATGGGAATTATGCTTCTGTTTCCCTTCTTTTCCAACTGGGATTTCTTGCTAAAAATTAGTTACCTTTGGTAGCTACCCTACCTTTAGAGATCCCCAGTCTCTATCAAATATGTACCAGGGATGATCATTGAGAGTGATTCTTATGTCTCATGCATGCACTCCACTTCTATCTTAATACCTCCAAAGTGAATAGAAATGTAAGAAACATCTCTTCCTCCATCTTAAGTGCTCTGTAGACATTTCAGCTGCCACTATCTCCCAGTGGATCAAAAGAGCATATCAGTCCCTCGACCTTTTCTTTATGAAACTAAAAGCCCATGAGGTTCAATCCATTGTTACCTTATGGGCCTATATTAAACTTAACCTCACTATGCATTAGCAACACATCTAATCACATCAACAACCTTGAAAAAGACGAGCTAGCTGTGCTTGTTTTACACATAACATAGCATGGACAAACGAACTGCATGAAGAATTACATCATACTGACAATTCTTCATTCTAAGGGAGGATGTATGCACATCAAATGGACGGTACGTGTATTTGGACATGAAAAAGAAAGCTCAACAATAGCCGTGGGTAAGCTATTGCTGCAATTAAAATGTAGGGGTTGGGGGGTAAAACTGAATTTAATTATGCGATACTTATCTGTCACTATTGCCAAATGCCCTCCTCTCACCCCACTCTGGTGTCTTGCATAATCGTCATCTGTGAAAATGATGACAGGTAATATCTACCATCTGTGCATGCAGCATACCTGTCTGAGTGGTGTGCAAAAGGTCATATTAACCTTTCTCCACTCTGTGGGAGGATGTATTCACATCAAACAGATGATGAGTTTTTGGCACAAAAATAAATTAGCTTTGCAACAGTGACAGGTAAGTATTGCATAATTAAAATTAGTTTTACCCCCACCCACCCCAAAAACTACATTTTTATAAGCAAAATTATTAATACTCAAGTAGAAAGTTAGCATGATCATTACTAAATTTAGGAGCCTACAATATGGCACCCAAAAAGGCCTTGGTGGGTGCCATGGCACCCATGGGCAGAATGTTGGGGACCACTGCTCTATTTTTTTATGGAGAGCACATTGTTGGTTAGATGTTTTCTGTATAATCATAAATTCCAAAGTCTAGAATGATAACTCTCATGCTAGACTGTAGAATCCAGAAGCTCCCTTTAAATATCCATGTACTCCTCCTCTCCAGAAGGCCGTGCATGAGCAGTATAATTTGAAAGCAAAATGTACCTACAGTAGGAAGGAGCATATGAAACATAGTTCCTTGTTTTAAATCTCAGTGATCTGGCCACCAAAAAGGAATATCAGAACCAGGCTAGTTCAGAGAGAGAGCGATAATAATCTGTACCAATTGGAGGAAGGCAGGAATAGAAAGCTGCAATGTGTAGGGGTCTAAAATTATATGACAATTTAATCAGGTTTCCATGAATTATTTAATAAAATTATGTGTACTGAATTTTCTTAACAATGCTGTTAATATGTGTCCCCAAAAAACTTGTAAATTCAAGCATATAAATATAGGATTGACAAACTTGGCTCATTGCAGTTCTTAAAGTTGTTGTTTAGGGTTAACACCATTTCTCAGCATAAGATAGGCTATACATGTCAGCCAATATAACTGGTGGACGAAGAACCCTGGAAAACTCCAGTAAGAACCACCACCACCACCTTGTGGGAAGCTACTGGTAAGTTCTCTCACATACCCACATTGGCTGAGCCCGAGACTAACCATGTGGAAAAAGGTTAGATGGCAGTGATTGGTAAAGGTGAGAGCCTCAGACCATTCTGCCCCCAAGGGTCTCCACTTCTTAAAGGCAAGGGATGAAAAATGTACACTTTTATACTAAATTTTGTCCAGAAATAATATATTTTCCACTGCTATGTCAAACCAAGTGCATCTATCCAGAAAAAAACACTCTCATAATTGGAGACTCCATTATTAAATATGTAAAAGAAATAAGTCTGAAACTTTGGGTTCAAGTTAAGTGTTTACCTGAGGCAGAAACTGGTCATATATTTGATGCCATGAGAAAAATTGACCTTTCTCAATATGACACCATTATAATCAGTGTTGGTGGCAATGATGTAAGTAACAATGTTCATATTGACCAGACTGAAACCAGTTGTTATAACATCCTAAATAACATATGCCTGGAAAATCCTAACTGCTCAGTCTTTTTGTACAGTGGATACTCAAGAATTGACACAGACATTCATGAGTTGAAGGCTCTAATTGAACATCTACGTCAGGAGTGGAATAACACAATGATTGACATTGAACATGGATTTGTGACCAAGTCTGGATTAGTTCTGGAACACTTAATGGCGAAAGACAAAATACATCTAAATAAATGGGTTTATCCCACTTTCTCAATGCAGTAAATGAGATCTTCCCAATACTAACGGACAGCTATGGTGCCTCTAAAAGGCATAGAAACTAGATCACAAACATAATTGGGACCATGCAAACTATTCTAACCATCATCAGAAATCAAGATGTTTCCACTGCTTTGAACAAGGGCATAATGTGCAATCATGCAGACACACAAGCAAAATACAGTGTCATGACTGTCTAAAATATGGGCATAAGGCAAAACACTGCAGAGACCTGGGGCGACTGACCAACACTGCAAAATGTTCCACCCAAATATGCAGTATTAGGAAAATGGCAATGACAATGAGGCCAAAAGTTTAACAACCAAACGCATTTTTCCAGAAACTTCAAAACATCCAATAGATTTACTAAGTGTAATTCTCACTTTGATGACAGAAAACAAACTACAGATACCCCAATGAGTGACGATGTCCATGGAAATGTAACAGGATTTGACCTGAATGGATGCTTGGACTAAATGACAACACAACACAATGTGATGAAAGATGAAAGTTTATGAATGAATTGATAAAAATATGTATATCCTCTATAACATAGTGCGATTCTTTCACGCTCCAGACACACAGCTCATTCAATTACTTAACATAAACATTCACAAATGGAAAAACAAAATGTGATTCATATATTCAAAAATGAAGGTAGGATTCATATAATCTCATGTAATGTAAGTAAGATTCACATAATCTCATGTAATGAAAGTAAGATTCATATAATCTCACATAATGAAAGTAAGATTCAAATAATCTCTTGTAATGAAAGTAATAAAAGTAAGATTCACATAATCTCATGTAATGAAAGTGAGATAAAATAATCTCATGTAATCAAAGTGAGATTCAAATAATCTCATGTAATCAAAGTGAGATTCAAATAATCTCATGTAATCAAAGTGAGATTCAAACAATCTCATGTAATGAAGGTAATACAATTGTATTCGACTGAAACAGTATCATCAGTTGAAACAAATATGATCAGCTGAATCAACATAACAATTGTACCAAACACATGGCGCATGACTCAGTCATTTGTACAGCCCATACAGTTCATAACCACATATGACTCGTAGATATTTGTAAAAGCTTGCAAACGGAACATTTTGACCCGGTTTACGTGTCCATTGTCAAACCACACAGTTCTCCTGAATTCTTGGTTTGGCCCACACTTATATTGGCCATACACACCCTTCATGAATTCACCGTGCGCACAAGTTTACAAATCAGCAGTTCTGTCCTTGTATAACCTTGATGGTCACACCTGCTTCCATCCCCATACAGATAACCAGACCGACAGCCTGATATACCCGCACACACACACACGCACACAGCCCTATGGCTGTAGAACAAAAATGGAGAACATACACTCCTTGACAAGATCCAAAATCCCTAAAATAAGTCTTGAATTCATTTTAAATGAATTAGACCAACTTGATGTCACAACAGCAACAGGTCTGGATAATATAAGTGCTAAATTCTTCAAACTCATCTCAAGTGATTGCATCTTCACTTACGTATATCTTCAATCTAAGTATTTCCACAGGTGTTTTTCCAAACAGGCTAAAACTGGCAAAAGTAACTCCAGTACTTAAGAAGGGAGATCTTTTGATATGAATAACTATAGACCTATATCAGTTTTATCATCACTTTCAAAGATATTAGAAAGACATGTTTGTAATGAATTTAGAAACTACCTGGAATCATTTAAATTGCTACATTCATGAGTCAGGTATCTGTGAAGGACATTCATGCCAGACTACACTAACTAGAATGGTGGATGATCGGTTAACAACAATAGATCAAGGCAGCCTTGTTGGCACAGTGTTTCTTGACCTTTCAAAGGCTTTTGACCTTGTGAATCACAAAATCCCACTGGAAAAGCTCAGCATATATTAACTTAACCATGATAGCCTAACTAGGTTTTGATCCTATCTTGAAGGCAGACAACAAGTTTCTATTTTAAATAAACTTTCTGTATGAAACTGATAAAGTCAGGTGTTCTTCAAGGATCAGTTCTTGGACCATTACTCTTTCTACTGTACATCAATGATTTGCCATATCACATTGAGCTGTCCACCACCAACATGTTTGCAGATGATACAACATTATATAACATTGGATTAACAGACCATGAGATAAGCACTATATTAAACAAAGATCTCGTAAAAATAAATGACTGGTGTGAACACAATGGTATGATGAAAAATGCAGCCAAATCAAAAGCCATGATCATAGGTAGTGAAGCAAGAGTGAAAGCTGAGAAATATTTCAAAGTAATGATAAAAGGAATGGCTATATAACAGTCAGAAAATGAAAAACTACTTGACATCATGATAGACCATATCTTGTGCTGGAAAATACAAGTTGATAAAGTCTTAAAAACGTTAATTCACTGCTTTATCTCTTGACAGAATAAAATTTTATCTCCCTCAAGAACAGAGAAAGATATTCTACAATGCAAATATCATGCCACACCTAGAATATTG
>JAECUM010051005.1:0-32894 GCA_016617855.1 Megalonaias nervosa | reverse complement strand
AATAATAATAATAATAATAAAATAATAATAATAATAATGAGTACTTTGTATAGCGCCTAATCTTTAGAAGCTCTAAGCGCTTTACAACATTTGACAACACTTAAAAAACATATATAATGATATGATTACAAAAATAAAAACAAACACCACGAAATTAGAAACAGAAAATATGCTGTAAATATTTAAGGTAAGGATACATTATTAGGTCTTTAAGTCTGTTCTTGCAGTTGAAATAGGTGAGTTTTAAGAGCGCTCTTGAATGAGATCACTGTGTCTTTGTGTCTAAGTGCAGTGGGCAATTCGTTCCACGTTGCTGGGCCCTGGTATGCAAAAGAGCGTTGTCCATATGATTTCATTTTCATAGTGGGAATAATGAGAATACGAGTGTCAGAAAAGGAGCGTAAGTATCTTGCTGGTGTGTACACATTGGTGAGGTCGGATAGGTATGTTGGACTAGAACCCGTCAGTGAAACGTAGCACAGAGAACAAATTTTGTGTTTAATTCTGGATCGAATGGATAGCCAGTGTAGGGTACAGAGCAGGGGGAGGTGTGCTGTGATCGTGGTACTCTAAGGATGATCCGAGAAGCTGTGTTTTGAACTTTTTGAAGTTTCTGGAGTAGATATTGAGACGAAACAGACAGAATTGAGTTACAATAGTCCAGTCTTGAAAGTACTAAGGAACGCACAAGTGTTTTAGTGGCATCAACTGAAAGATACTTGCGAATGGAGCTGATTCGTCTCAGCTCAAGATATGCAGCCTTGCATATGTTCATGACATGTTGGTGCAATGAGAGAGTACTGTCAAGAGTAACACCTTGGTTTCGTACTGACTGTGTGAATTTTATGTTGGTGTTGCTGATAGTTATTGCCTGAGGTAAAGAATGTGAATGAGAAAGTCTTTGTGTTGTAATCAGGATGGTTTCAGTTTTATCATGATTCATCTGCAGCTTGTTATATGTCATCCATGATTTCACATCGGAAATACACCTCTCTACGCCTTGGATGGTAGCTTCAACTTCAGTTGGATGGCTAGATTTGTATATTTGGGTGTCATCAGCATACAATTGGTGAGACACTGAATGATGATCTATGACACTTGAGAGTTGCTGAGTGTATAGAATGAAGAGAACAGGTCCAAGAACAGACCCCTGTGGATCACCACAGCATAGATCAACTGGGCTGGAGTGTTTTCCATTTGTGGACACAATTTGTGTCCTGTTGACCAAGTAGGACTTGAACCATAGTAAGGCCGTATCATGAATGCCAAATACATGCTGGAGACGGTGAAGTAATATATCATGGTCTATAGTGTCAAATGCTGCAGACAAGTCAAGGAGAGTGAGGACTGTAATCTTTCCGCCATCCAAAGCAGAGAAGGTCATTGACTACTTTCAGAAGAGTAGTTTCAGTACTGTGGCAAGGGCGATATGCAGACTGTACATTGCTAAAAAGACTGTTTGAATTCAGATGAGATACAAGTTGGGAGAGAACAACATTTTCTAAGATTTTTTACATGAATGGGGGATTAGAAACTGGGCGGTATTCTTTAAATCATTATGGTCGAGTGTTGATTTCTTCAGCAGAGGCTTTACAACAATAATAATAATAATAATAATAATAATAATAATAATAATAATAACAATAACAGCAATAATAATAGTAATAATAATAATAATAATAATAATAATAATAATAATAATAATAATAATAATAATGTGTCTTCCCTCCATGAAATCGTCGTCGTCGGACCAGTTTTGCTCTGATGACTGGGCAATTGGGATTCGAACACCTGTTACCAGTCAGTTGGGTCCCGTTACAGATCTAAGGGTAGAGATTGGGTTGATACCTCCCTTTATATATTACAAATGTGTCCTGATACGGAGATGGAGTTGGCCTTTGCACATCCTACTAGGAAGGAGAATCTTATTGTTATCCCCCTTCCACGCTTTCTTTTATAATCCTTATATGATATGATGATCCCGCTTTTTCTGTACAGCTAGGACATATAAAAAAAGTGGACCGATCCTTGCCACCAGGATGATTTAAGACGAATGGATAACGTGCTTGTTCTCTGAAAATGGCAATAAGGTTCACTCATCCCTTGAGTCGCTAAGGTACGAGGATATCCCTATTCACATATTGTCATATGAGCAAGCTTAGGATGACGTTCTTTCAATAATGGTGGCCTAAACTAGTTCGCAGATTATCCAATAAACTCACCGGCTGGATCCTTTGATCCGCCCCACACCCAAATGTTGTGTCATCAAAAGTGCTGAATTTGCCGGCTATCTGAATTTGTCTCCCATGTGAAACCTTGAAGCTTAAGGCCCATACACTTGTCAATGTTGCCTCACAATTTGATCCAGCCGGCAGGGTTTCTTGCCGACATAGGTGTGTCAACCTCGTAAAGAGCCAATTCATGAGAATATCCTCCGACAACACACACGTAGTAGCGTAGCTCTCAGGCACGAAGGTACTAATATTCCTTCTCTGTTCATGGAAGTCTGAAACCTCCTACACTGGGCAGCCTCAGAGTAGACTAGACTCAGAGTTTTCTATATTTTCGGCAAGATGAAAATCTTCGTGGACAGTTTGTAAAGAACAAATTATGTGGTACACTCGGAATGGCCTTTGCAATAGTCACTAGCAGAGCCACTTTCCCAACTGTTGACGAAAACTTTGCTGGATTTGTGCATGACGTTACTGAACAACAAGCTCGCCTTTTATGTTCCGTCATGCATTCTAAGGTGGGATCATCTGCTTATGTACTAGATTCCAGGTCTCAGAATGATTCCACTGGATCTTGACTGCTCATCTCATCCTGGTTTTCCCCTATCACCACCCCGTGCTGCCTTTGTGTTTGTAAACCAGCAACCTACTCGACCGGTTGGTATATTAGCCAAGGATATTACCACAAATGAGGGACTTAATGTCACAACAGCCCACAGTGTATCCATCTTCATAGTTGGATCATCTCAAGCGATCAATCCACCATGACCAATTTTTGAGCAAGGTTGCAAACTGCGTCATTCATGCTAGTAGGCAGTCCATTTCCATGGTCCATGATGCGAATTAGAGAATCGTCTCCTACTGATGCTGTTGGAAACGTGTCGACCTAGCTAGTCTCTCTCTAACACAGTCGCATATATTTTTGTATGTCTATTCAACAAGAGTGATTTTTCTGTGTCCACTATTATGAGTAATATTTCTGACCATTCAAACAAACTCCAATTCTCTTGGGATGTCGCCTTTGGTCTGACCCTGATCATTCCGATCTCATCAGGTATTTTGTGGTGCAAAGACTGGTAAATCGCGCACTAATACCAAGTTAGAATCTGTTGTGCCTTCTTTGGGCATTTTTTGAAACCAATTACGAACCACAGAATGAAGCTTCCTTCGAAAACTTTCCCCTTAAGAGGTTTTCCTGCTAGCTTCAGTTTTATCGCAGAGAAAGTTGCGAGCCTCACGCCTTGTCAGCAGAAAGGGGTTGCTTATCGTTCAATAATTATGATTTGGTTTTTCTTCTTTGCTACTCTGGGTTGAGCTAAGAACCAACTCACTTCAGTTACTTCCTATTACGATCCCATGTTTCAGTCGCATCCGTGATTGGGATGACCAAGATAGAGTCATTGGGCCAGTGAGGACCTTAAAGTTTTATTTTGCTTCCTATAGTGGGTGAAACAATGGTTGCATGTGCCTTATCCGACCTATAAACGGTTTCTCTGTTATTCTGGTGTCCGTTAATTACAAGTGGTTATCAAAGGTATGAGTAGAGTTGTCAGATTGCGTTATGACTTATCGATTTCTAGGTCAATATAAAATATTTTCCAGCATCCGCATCAAGTTGAATTAAACTAGGTGAAACATACAAAATGTCAAGCTTTTTTTCCTGTAGAAATAGTCATGTAAAATTCTTTAACCTCAACGCTTTTTCTGTTTTTGTTTTGTTGTTGTTTGACTTGTCTCTGTTTTGTGATTGCCTTGAAACAAATAAATTCATTTAGAATCGTAAGCTCTCAGGTTGGTTAGAAACGCCTGTAATGACCTGCAAACGTTTGTTTCATAAAGAAAGAGAACCCTGCTTTTAGATATACCCAGTCATTACGTTGTGTAATATTAATGTTATTACAGTGTTTTATTAATTTAGCTCTGTATTATTGTTGGTTGGATGCTGCGCATTCAGTCAACAATTTTCATATTTGAAAGTACCCAATCGGGCAATGTACCAATAGATATGTTTACAATCAAAAGTCACCCGCATTATTTTCATCCACCAATCAGAAAGCGGGATGACATGTGGCGTGATTCCCATTTTGATTTACAAAAGACAATATTTAACAATCAATAATTACAATGTGCTTGCAGATCTTAATACAGTACAGTATTCATAATTAAATGAAACATAGGAATTTTTCCTGAGATGGAAATGCACTCCTCTGATTACAAATAACAGTGACGTCACTATTTCTGCTACTCAACCAGACTTATTGGATTTTGAATTTCGCTGACCTTTTTGAGAGTCAGCTCTTGCAGTTCTGATGGCACTCACATAATTCGATAAATTTAAGAACCAAGAAGAGTTTCCGATAATTTTAGAATCAGAAGAGGACGAAGCGACTTTGATACAAGTATAACAAGAAGATCAGAGAAATAATATGATGGCAACGTTGATGTTAACAGATTGCTCCCAGCAAATCCGAAGGGGTCTTAATGCAGATACTTTCCGAATTTACCGAGAAAATAGTGTCATATGAATCTTCTTTTAAAACAATTGAGGAAAAGACCGACACATCCTTAAAACTCCAAACCATCAGCAACTGCTACAGCAGGACCAGCAACAGAAACAACGTTGCCAACGACAGTTGAACTTCGAAGAGAGACATTATTGTGCAAGTCAGAGTTACTGATGGAAAATCCATAATTGTTTTACCAGTTTCCAACAGCTCTTTTCAGGTTGTCTTGTACAAGAGATACCATACACGAATCACCAAATCAACATAAGCACGAAAGAAACATAGTTTGTGTTTATGAAAGAATAACTCCTATTATCTGAAAAAAAACGCAAGATGATATATAAACATTAACATGACTGAGAAGAACTTACTGAGTCATAAAATTGCTAATGATGGTCTCTAAATAACATGGAAAGAAACACAATAGTGTCCAAAATGGGGTCCAAAATAAGTATGCGATATAACAAATCACACATGTAAATTTAATGTCAGAAACAGGTTATGTTTTAGTGGAATGGAGTCCAATGTCTAATATTCAATCACGTGATCATAAAGTGTTTATGACAGACTTCTCCACTATTGATATATTAATGTCATTCAGCTACGAGATGCAGAGAGAGAGAGAGAGAGAGAGAGAGAGAGAGAGAGAGAGAGAGAGAGAGAGAGAGAGAGTCATTTTCGGATATTAACACAAATGTTAAAGTTCCAATAGTCTCTGATCCCAATGTAGGATGGATGCAGATGAAGGGTAGTGTATTGGTTGTCTTTGATCTCTTCCTACGTTTGGAGATTTGAGGGCAGTTTGGTTTAGCTTTGCGGGTTTTACGAACAAGATAGGCTATACATGACGTCCAGTATATTTGGTGGAGGAAGAACCTGGAAAACCCCGGGAAGAACCACCGACCCACGGAAAACCACAGTCAAGCTTTCTCACATAATACAATTGTCGAGTTGAGAAGTGAGACGTGTGCGATCTATACAGGCGAGCACCATAAACCATTTGCCAACCCTGGGCCTCCGGATGTGAGGATAGGTAAATTTCTGTGTTAAAGTACATCAGAAATACAATGTTAATGTACAGTCTGAGTCATCAGGACGAATGATAAGTATCTGAGCAAAATCAATGTTCAGTTCAAGTTATAAGTACGAAGTATTCTGTTGTTACCTACATGATAATACAATATCAATGTATAGTTTGAGCCGTGTTATGTAAGTCTATAGTATGTGTTTAAATTTTGTCTATGGCCGTAAATGCTAAGAGTCATTTGTGAACAACATATTACATAGCTAACTTTTGTCAACGATTGCAGATTATACTTCAAGATAATGATGATTTGTAAACCATATGTTTACTTCGATTTCTGTTCAGGTACTTAGTTTTTCATCTGGAAATTCCTTTTTATCTGGAAATTTTATTGTATACTTGATTTTGTATTCTATGTAAATTATAAGTTGGTTGCTTACTGTATTACGTGTCGAGACTCTTACAAAAAGAAACAAGAAAAGAGTGAAGACAACAAGCTTTGTAAAATTAAACAAATAATTTATTTCCCTAGAAGACCAAGAGAAAAATGAAATAAAGCACCTACAGTTTACGAATCAAATCCAAAATTAATCCAAGAATTAAAACCCAGAAGTTCTATTATTAAAAAGTCCGAACTGAATCTAAGTTCGAGTCCGATGAAATTCAAAATGGAAGGCGATGACGTCTTTGATAGTCAGCGTTGTACTGATGTGTCAGCAGTTCTTTGTTGAATCACATAAAATGATATTCCAGTTTGGAATTCCGAATAATTTTCAATAAATGTCTTCGTCCAAGAATCAATTTAGGAGTACTTGTATTCCAGGGAAAATAATCACTTTAAACAGAATAAAATAAACATTCAACTCAAAATGGTCAGAACAAAACACCTTTAAGTGTCAAAGGTTTAGAGCCCGGACTGGCTGATTCTTATTAAGAAAACAGTTATACACTAAGTTAAGACGCAAAACAGATTCCCGTATGAGGGTCACGTAGTCATTCTTCCAGAACAACATAGATGCATTTTACATGCCTAACATCACGTACTCTCAGTATGGCCTTAACTGAAATCAATAGTTCTTACTCTGGGAATGAATAAAAAAAAAATTAAAAGTTATTTGCTAGCACTGTTTCTGGTTCTGAATCAAGGTCAGCAACTAGTTACAATGTTTCTATATTATACAACTCAGGACAAAGAGGACTGAATTAAATTTATGGATAATTTCAAATCCAGTAATTAAAGTAACATTACAATAACATGTAATGGAAATTTTAAAAAAATTAAACCTAACAAACAAATAATTAAATTACATATATACATAACACTCCCCCCCCCCCCGTAAAAGATAAAGAAAGATTTATATAATAAAGCTTTCTTTTAACCATACATTATACATGAGGTTTATTGAAAAGATAGCATAAGAAGAACTCTTATGAATTATACAAAGTGTGCATGAAATAATATTTCTATACACGAGAAAGTGCATCTGCTATTAAATTGTCTTTTCCCCTGATATGCCTGATGTCAATATTATATTCCTGTAACAACAAACTCCACCTTAATAATCTTTGATTTTTGCTTCTCATCTTGTCGATGAAAGTAAGGGGTTGTGATCACTAAACACAATAATCGTAGAAAGAGCTGAACTAATGTAAACTTCAAAATGTTGTAATGCCAATATCAAAGTCAAACATTCCTTCTCGACTGTTGAATAATTTATTTGGTGCTTATTTAATTTCTTAGAAAACTAGCACACTGGATGATCAACACCATTTCTATCTTCTTGAATCAATACTGCCACAAACCCACATCACTTGCATCAACAGACAGTTTAAATGACTGACTGAAATTTGGAGCTGTAAGAGCTGGTGAACTCTTTGGGATGGCCTTTAACTTATCAAAAAACTCCTCACATTGTTCAGTCCAATGAAACTCGGTCTTCTGACTCAATAAATTTGTCAGGGGTTCAGCAATTATGACAATATTGGAACAAAACGTACGATAGTATCCAGCCATACCTAAAATTCTCATCAGTTGCTTTTTACTGATTTCAGCGATAGCCTTGACCTTAGCATATATAGGTTTAACTTGTCCATGGCCCACAATATGTCCTAGAAATATTACAACAAGCACGGCAAAACTCACCTTTGGACAAATTAATTATCAGACTTGCATCAGTGAGTCTGTCAAAGAATTTCCGAATTGTTGATAGATGTTCTTTCCAGGTGTCGTTGTAGATGATGACATTATCGATGTAAGCATGACAGTTATCTAGACCAGAGGTAATCATGTTCATTAAACGTTGAAAAGTACTTGGCGAACCCTTCATCCCAAACGGCATTACTTTATATTGATAAACTCCATTTGGAGTCACGAATGCTGAAATTTCATTTGCCCTTTCCGTTAGTGGAATTTGCCAAAATCCTTTCAGAAGGTCAAATTTGGTGACATACTTGGCATTTCCAATTTTATCAATGCAGTCATCGATTCCTGGTAATGAAAATGAATCTGTTGTTTGTTTGTTTTTTGTCACACTGTTCACCTTCCTATAATCAGTGCACATACGGAAAGTTTTATTTGGTTTCGGAACAAGTATACATGGTGAACTCCAATCACTTTTACTGGGCTCTATGAAATCATAATCCAACAAATACTGAATTTCTTTTTTCAAGTGTTCCTGTTTGAGAGGGTTCAAAATGTATAGGTGTTGTTTCACAGGTTTAGAACTTGCAATTTCAACGTCGTGAAAACTTTTGTTTGCTCTCGTAGGAACATCTAGAAATAAGTGCTCATATTCAAATAATAACCATTTAAGTTCATTCTTTTCTTGTTGTTGCAAATGTGAAAGTTTCTGGTCCAGATTATTCATAATTTCTGAATTCCGATGATTTATCATTCCAAAATCAACAGAGTCCGATTCCATTTGTTCACTTAAATCCTCACTGAGTGGGACAGGTACAACTAAATTAATTGCATGATTAACCTGGCTATCTCTCTTAATATAATGGTACTCATATAATTTCTTTAGATCCCAGGAGTAATATTATTATAATTTAACTCATTCATTTTCTTCTTAACTTTGTAAGAGCCGTAATATCTAATCTAAACAAAATTTTCAAGAATGAGAAAGAGAGAAAGAACTCAATCACCAGACTCAAAAGTTCTCTCCAATGAAGTTCTGTCAAACCATAATTTCACTTTTAACTAGAATTGCTGGATGCCAAATTCAAACATAATTAACTGAAAAATTCCAGACATAAAATTTTACCCTTGATCAGATTGGACAGATTTGAGAAGACCAAACTGAGTTAAAAAATTTTATCAAAGCTTTTGCTATTGTTTTAGTTTAATATTCCTCAAAGGAACTGCCTCTGGGAATCTTGTTGACGCACACATTATGGTCAACAAGTATTGGGTGCCTGACTTGGTCTTAGGTAAGGGACCAACACAGTCTACCATTATTCTGCTAAATGGTTCCTAAAATGCAGGAATAGGTTGCAGATGAGCCTTAGGTATCTTCTAATTGGGTTTTCCTACCATTTGACAAGTATGACAAGATCTGCAGAATTTACAAACATCACTTTTGATTTTTGGCGAACAAAAGTGAGTCAAGATCTTGTGATAAGTCTTATTAATAACTAAATGACCAGCCAAAGGAGTTTCATGGGCCAAACTAAGTATTTCCTGTCTGTAAGATTTTGGAACTACAATTTGATAGTTCACTGACCACTCGTCACCAGCAGGTACCTCGGGAGGTCTCCATTTTCTCATAAGAATTCCCCTTTTAATGAAATAACAGACAGGTCCTTCAGAGGCTTCTCTTTCACTAATGGCCCTTTGAAACAAACAGGAGATCTCAGGATCTTTTTCCTGTTCGACGACAAGTGATTCTGGTTCGTCACCTTCATTAGAATAAAGAGAATGAGTAGATAAAAGAGGATCACTGTGATCAATACGTTTTGATTGATCCAAACAAGGAGTGAAAGAGACCTCATCAAAAGCATGACGAATACATAGTTATAATAAAAATAATAATGAGGACTTTGTATAGCGCCTAATCTTTAGAAGCTCTAAGCTCTTTACAACATTTGACAACACTTAAAAAACATATATAATGATATGATTACAAAAATAAAAACAAACACCACGAAATTAGATAACAGAAAACATGCTGTAAATATTTAAGGTAAGGAAACATTATTAGGTCTTAAAGTCTGTTCTTGCAGTTGAAATAGTGAGTTTTAA
This sequence comes from Megalonaias nervosa, assembly GCA_016617855.1. NCBI lineage: Eukaryota > Metazoa > Mollusca > Bivalvia > Unionida > Unionidae > Megalonaias > Megalonaias nervosa. The sequence goes on along the minus strand of JAECUM010051005.1, from coordinate 22,892 downwards.
GAGCGCACTTAAATGAGATCACTGTGTCTTTGTGTCTAAGTTCAGTGGGCAATTCCTTCCACGTTGCTGGGCCCTGGTATGCAAAAGAACGTTGTCCATATGATTTCATTTTCATAGTGGGAATAATGAGAATACGAGTGTCAGAAAAGGAGCGTAAGTATCTTGCTGGTGTGTACACATTGGTGAGGTCGGATAGGTATGTTGGACTGGAGCCCGTCAGTGAAACGTAGCACAGAGAACAAATTTTGTGTTTAATTCTGGATCGAATGGATAGCCAGTGTAGGGTACAGAGCAGGGGGGAGGTGTGCTGTGATCTTGGTACTCTAAGGATGATCCGAGAAGCTGTGTTTTGAACTTTTTGAAGTTTCTGAAGTAGATATTGAGACGAACCAGACAGAACTGAGTTACAATAGTCCAGTCTTGAAAGTACTAAGGAACACACAAGTGTTTTAGTGGCATCAACTGAAAGATACTTGCGAATGGAGCTGATGCTTCTCAGCTCAAGATATGCAGCCTTGCATATGTTCATGACATGTTGGTGCAATGAGAGAGTACTGTCGAGAATAACACCTTGGTTTCGTACTGACTGTGTGAATTTAATGTTGGTGTTGCTGATATTTTTTGCCTGAGGTAAAGGATGTGAATGTTATAAAGTCTTTGTGTTGTAATCAGAATGGTTTCAGTTTTATCATCATTCATCTGCAGCTTGTTACATGTCATCCATGATTTCACATCGGAAATGCACCTCTTTACACCTTGGATGGTAGCTTCAACTTCAGTTGGATGGCTAGATTTGTATATTTGGGTGTCATCAGCATACAATTGGTGAGACACTGAATGATGATCTGTGACACTTGAGAGTTGCTGAGTGTATAAAATGAAGAGAACAGGTCCAAGAACAGACCCCTGTGGAACACTACAACATAGATCAACTGGGCTGGAGTGTTTTCCATTTGCGGACACAATGTGTGTCCTGTTGACCAAGTAGGACTTGAACCATAGTAAGGCTGTATCGTGAATGCCAAATACATGCTGGAGACGCTGAAGTGGTATATCATGGTCTATTGTGCCAAACGCTGCAGAGAAGTCGAGGAGTGTGAGGACTGTAATCTTTCCGCTATCGAAAGCAGAGAGAAGGTTAGTAACTACTTTCAGAAGAGTAGTTTCAATACTGTAGCAAGGGCGATATGCAGACTGTACATTGCTAAAAAGACTGTTTGAATTCAGATGAGATACAAGTTGGGACAGAACAACATTTTCTAAGATTTTTTACATGAATGGGAGATTAGAAACTGGGCGGTAGTTCTTTAAATCATTATAGTCGAGTGTTGGTTTCAAAGTGAAAGTTAAAATCTCCAAGAATAATCAGGTTGCCACCTATCGAATTTCCATACTCCAGGAGATTCGGAAACTGCTCCAAAAAGACAGATTCAGTCAGCTTGTTTTTTCTTCTAGGAGGAGGGCCGTAGAGGCAGAAAAAATGGACTGACCTTTGTTCCAGTGTGATTGTGGTTTGGACTAGTTCAAACGATGTGTGGTAGATATTGAAGGTTTTAGTATGGTTAAGACGGTTGATCATGGAGTTCTTTGCGATGACAGCTATTCCATCTCCGCGAGAGTGGCGGGGGAACGACTTGATGGAGTAACCGGTGGATCTTAGATCCGCGCAATTGGGTTCATCGCCTGATATTTTTAGCCATGTTTCTGTCAGGAGAAAACGTCGATATTCTGATCGTTCAGAAAATTAACTATTTCTGTGCGCTTTTCCGGTGGTCCTATTGATTGGGCATTGAATAATGCGATGCGCAGTGGTATCTCCTGGATAGCTGACACAAAGGTTGACGATTTAATAGGGATTTGAATTAAGTTATCTAAATTAACAGCCGAATTTTTAAAATTTTGTGCCGGAAAGGGAGAAAGGGAGATAGCTGGAATTCTTCTTCCTTTTCAACGCCGGCTAGTTTTGAAACAACGCTTCTTTTCTCGCTTCCGTTTACATTTAAGGAAGGATGAATGTAGTCCCAGGTCGTTTAGTCTAGTGCACAATGTAGTATCGAGAGCCAAGGAGTGGTCATTTAAAGCAATTAATGAGGGTCCATCATAGCATAAACGGGTGGACTGGCGAGTATCACGTGACGGCGGTTTGTTGAACAACAAAGGAAGTTGTAGCAGTGGAGCAATACAGTTGAGAAAAGTCTATTTTTTCTCGTTTCCAAAACAAGAAGATGAAGAAACACATTCGAATAGATCAGCCAATGCATGATGAACACAATAACGCAGACGAAGACAGACAACAAGCACATATATCATGAAAAACGGCACTAAAATCCGGGACAGCTGCTTCAAGCCAGTTAAGCGATAGCGGCCATCTTGAAAATATTCAACATGTGTCAGCTAAAGGAATACCTTCCTTATCAACATCATTCTCAAGAGCTTTCTTTGTCATAGCTCTAGTAACTGCACAAGCTGGGTATAAATCAGGGCATTCTTTCTCAATAGGATCGACATTCTCATCCAAACAAGGCTTGTCAGTTACAAGTGGATTAACCACAACCTTATCTCCTGCTAGATCGTTGCCTGGTAATAAATGAATGTCCTCAACGGGTAACACTATTCCGACTGTCACGGGTCCTGAAACTAAGTCTGATGACAAATTTACACAATGGACATGAACATTAACAAAGCCGCACTCTACTCCCTGAATAAGAACACTCTCATTAGAAGAAGAGTTCTCAGAAAAAAGCAAAGTACCTGATAATAGAAGACTCTGAGAAGCTCTTGTGTCCCTCATAATTTTAATAGGGATTGGATTTGCCAAATCACCCAAGAGTGATATAGAACCCTTCGACATTAATGGTTCATAATTCTCCATAATAAAATCAGACTGGGATTTATTAGACCCAACATATGTATTGCTTTCAGTACATGACCCTGACCGTGACCTCCTAGAAACAAGAACATTTAGAATAGGACTGTCTTGATCCTGATGCTTATTTTTCAATTTGAAGCAATTAGAAATGACGTGTCCTTTCTCCTTGCAATAGGTACACGTAGGAAGAGACAAGGACTTTTGATCAAGCTTATCAGAAGCTTGATTTCTAAAAGTTATGCCAGATTGAGATTTAGAAGGGCTCCTATTAGGCTAAAATACCTTTTTACCAGAAGACTCCTGAGTGGAAGACTTGCCTGTAAAAGGAACTTTATGTGCTAAGGAATACTCGTCAGCGGCACGAGCAGCATTTTCCAAGGTTTCGATCCTATGCTCGTCAAGATAAGTCTTAATGTCACTATGGACACAGTTCTTGAACTCTTCAAGTAATACAAGTTGTTTGAGATTTTAGTAATCTTTGTTAACCTTTCTAGAAGAGCACCACCTATCAAATAACTGCTCTTTTTCTCTTGAAAATTCGATATGAGTTTGTCCAGCTTCTTTCTTATACTTCCTGAATTTTTGCAGATAAGCCTCAGGGACTAACTCATAACCCTTTAAGAAGCATTCCGTAACCAGATCAAGGTCGGCACTTTGCTGTTGTGACAGTGCATGGTAAATATCACTAGCTTTACCAGTAAGTACACATTGTAATAATAGAGTCCAATGCTCCCTTGGCCACTTCAAACTTTCAGCAATTTTTTTCAGAACGAGCAAACTATTTGTCTACTTCTTTCTCCAGGAAAGGGGGTACTAACTTGATATTTCTTTAAACGTCAAAAGTAGGGGAGTGTTTTTCATTTGTCAGCTCTAATTCTTTTAACCTAATTTGAAATTCCTTTTCTTCATTTTCACTTTGCATTTGCATCTGCATTAGCCTATCTTGTTTTTCTTTCTCAAATTGCATTTGTCTTTCATCTTTCTCTTTCTGAAACTGCATTTGTCTTTCCTCCCTTTTTCTTTCCATTTGTAACTGCATTTGTTTCTCTTCTTTCTGAAACTGCAATTGCATTTGCATTTGTTTTTCGTCTTTATCTTTCTGAAGTTCAAGCTTTCTTAACTCTAATTCCGTCTTGTATTTGAATTTTAATTCGTTTACTTTTATGTCAGAGTCTGATACAGACTTATTGATCGAAACCAAAGTATTTTTGTCCAAAGCAGTCTTTTCCACCAAATACTGGACCAAATATTTTTTATTTCTTGCTTCGTTAAAGAAGCGTTTGCTTCAGAAAGATCATATTTTCTAGTAAGATGAATCAACTCATCTTTTTTCAAACAGTCCAACTGCCCTTGGGTAGGATTTGAAAGAAAGACCTCCACTTTTGATGACAGTGTAAAACAAGCCTGTTAATTTCACAAAAAGATTTATAAAATGTGAAATAATGCTTGGGATTTAAAAACGTCTGAAAACTAGGGTAATTTAACGTTCGAAGAAATATTTTTTGAAATATTTTTGCCAAAACTCATATATCCCGGGCGAGCCCACAATTTCCTTGTTACATGTCTAGGCTCTTACAAAAAGAAACAAGAAGAGAGTGAAGACAAGAAGCTTTGTAAAATTAAACAAATAATTTATTTCCCTTGAAAGCTAAGGGAAAAATGAGAAAAAAAGGACTTACGGTTTACGAATCAAATCCGAAAATTAATCCAAGAATTATAAAATAGAAGTCCTATTATTAAAAAGTCTGAACTGAACCTGAATTCGAGTCCCGAAGGAATTCAATATGGGAGGCGATGACGAATAATTTTCAATAAATGTCTTCGTCCAAGAATCAATTTAGGAGCACTTGTATTCCAGGGAAAATAATCACTTTAAACAGAATAAAATAAAACTTCAACTCAAAATGGTCAGAACAAAACACCTTTAAGTGTCAAAGGTTTAGAGCGCGGACTAGCTAATTCTTATTAAGAAAACAGTTATACACTAAGTTAAGACGCAAAACAGATTCCCGTATGAGGGTCACGTGGTCACCCTTCCAGAACATAGAAGCTTTTTACATGCCTAAGATCATGTACTCCTAGTATGGCCTTAACTGAAATCAATGGTTCTTACTCTGGGAATGAATTTTACAAAAATTTTAAAAAGTTATTTACTAGACCTCTTACTGGTTCTGAATCAAGGTCAGCAACTAGATACAATGTTTCTATATTGTAACAGTCAGGTCAAACAGAACTGAATTAAATTTATAGACAATTTCAAATCCAGTAATTAAAGTTACATTACAATAACATGTAATGGAAATAGAAAAATTACAACTAACAAATAATTAAATTACATATACATAACAACTGATATTTGAGTTAAATTCTAGTCTTATTTACAAAATTTCGAATGTCCTCGATACAAACGTTTACCCCACTCCCCTGGTCATCAACACATTTATTAATTCCTGGTTTAATATCAGTTTTTGTCGGATCACGTTTGTTGTGTTTAGATATAATTTGAAAGGAATTATTTAAATCATTCAGTGGTATTACTTAAGTGTTCATTAACTAGATTACCACTATTTGGTATTAGTGTGAATTCACTGACAGACATTCTTGATTATATTATTGTGATGAAGCACGACAATGGGTACCTAGGCACGATGAAGACTATTGGTAAATAAGCATATTTAAGATTCTTGTAATTCATTCTGAGCATTCTATACTTTTGGACTTGTGATAGAACATTTAGGATAATTTGGAATTAATTCACAATACTGTAAGTTCACATTACATTTTCACCATGTAACTTACATTAGTCGTTGAATTTTATGAAACCCGTTAGTTTTGCTGTTTCAGTTACTTAGTTTAAAACCATAGATTTGTAACAGTTATACAAGGTAAGGTACTATGTTCAGTACATATGAAATACAATACAAATATGCTTTTTAAGTTGTGAGTATAAACTAAAATACTATGTTATGTGTAATTAAATTTTCTAAGAATGTGATTTAAGTATGACCACCGTTTATTCCAGAGAAACTTGGGTATATAATAATAAAATGAAGCTTGTTCCTAAAACTAATTCATACAACGTACGTAAAAATATTATTTCTTTTCTAATAATGTTCATTTAAGGATGGTGGAAGCAAATTTAGATCTCAACGCTTATTTTGCAGCACGGAATTAAGTGTACTAGCTCATTTTAAATTCTGTCATTATGTACTTTATTTACATCACAGGCAGTTTGAAGTCAAAATACCGCATTGAATTCCCTGTACATCCTGCGTATTTCAGGAGCAATCTCCATCTATAATTCTATTTTGTTCCTTAGGAATATAAGCATTCCAAAACGGTAAAGGCTATATTTCCTCAAATGATACATCAAACAGAAACCTTAGATAAAATTAACTACTGTTAACTCTAGCCGCCCGGATGAAATGATGAAATCCACGAAACTAAAGACATGAAAGCTAACAAGAAAATCTAAATTTGGTTGTTTGAGTAGCCAGGGAGGTGTTTCGGAGATGGAAGTTTTCTGAATTTTTGAAAGATCAATTTTGGTACTGTCAAGGCCGGATGATATTCTAATTCCAAAAGCAGATGTGGCGTTTGGTTTATTTTCGTATAAGGTTTTGTATTTGGGTTAAAAAACAGCCGAGAAAGCAGGATTCAGAGGGTTTGATCTTAGTTTGAGAGCATACTGTGCAAAATGCATATCTCTTCGATATGATAAAGGTGGTTAGTTCGCCTCAACGAGAAGGCTTTCACACGAGGATGTCTTAAATGCTCCTAGAGCGAGTCTTATTCCTTGATGATGAATTGGGTCAATCATCTTCAAATAGGACTTCCTAGCTGAACCATAAACAACGCAACCATAATCGAGTTTGGAGCGAATAAACGTCCTATATAAACTGAGGATGACTTTTCTATCAGCACCCCAGTCAATATGCGCTACTACTTTAAGTAGATCTAGAGATTTCAAGCATTTAGCTTTCAAGATCTTTAGGTATAGAATAAAAGTCAGTATTCTGTCCAAGATAGTACATCAAAACTTTGTTTCCTCAACAACTGGAATAGGTGTTCCGTCCATCGTGAGTTTAGGTTCATCATGATGTCTTCGTAACTGACCGAAATGCATACATACTGTTTTTGATTTCGAGAATTTGAAACCGTTAGTATTTTCCCAATTTTGAATCTTGTTGATATTTTGCTGTAGTTGTCTTTCAATTGTATGCATGTGCTTTGATCGATAACATATTAGAAAGTCATCAATGTATAAGAAGCAATCACACCAGGAGCCAGACACTTGGTGATGCTATTGATTTTGATGTTGAAAAGCGTCACAGATAAAATACTGCCCTGGGGAACACTCATCTCTTGCTCGTGCACATCAGAGAGGGTGGAGCCCAGTCGTACCTTGAATTTTCTGTCTGAGAGAAAGTTTGATATGAAAGAGGGCAGACGGCCTTTTAGACCCAGATCGTGCAGGTCATTTAGTATACTGTACTTCCATGTCGTGTCATAGGCCTTTTCTAAGTCGAAGAAAACCACTACTAAACGTTCCTTCTTGATAATAGCGTCGTGAATAAATGTTTCCAGTCTAACCAGATGATCATTGGTGCTACGACCATAATAAAAGCCACTTAGGAAAGGAGGTATTAAATTGTTGGTTTCCAAATACCATACAAGCCGAGAATTGATCATTCGTTATATTGTTTTGCACACGCAACTCATCAGCGCTCTTCATGGCAATACACTTGAATGTTGTTTAGGTCTGTGAAATCTGATCCTTCAAACGCGAGAGCTCCGCAAACGACTTGAGGATGAATCTTCAGCGTATCGCGATGAGCCAACACTTCACGAAAAATTTCCATATCAGGAATGCTGCATACGGCTTTTTTAGTTATGACAGCCTGCTGTAACAGGAGCACTGCTGCTTTGTCTTAGTTTTTTCTGTCCGATATCTAGTCTCTTATGAAATCTATCACGGATTTTTTGTCGTGTCTTATCATATGTTTTCTATTCTTTGCATGATCAGTGATTAATTTATATCTTGTATCGTGGTGTTTATCAGTTTTTCAATTTATCAATTTAGTTTTAGTTAACAATGAGCACACGAAGTCTGGATGAATTTCAGCTATTAACTTATCAGCCAAGTCAGAAATCTCTTCCTCCATTTTGCTGATTCCATCTTTGTTTGAAAAAATGTAACATCACTTTTTAATCATCAATTATTTTTCTTTTAATTCTTCGCTTCTCATTCCGTGAACAGATTGAATATTATTTAATCTTTCACTATCAGTTGCGAACTCAGAAATATCTGGATTTTTATTGTCTTTCAACAATGGATATGGTACAGATAAAATTTCATCAGTTAAGACTTGTTCATAAAACGACTCACACATTTCCAAAGCCATTATTTTATTATTTATACAAAAATCTGTACTTGATCATCGAGAGTATGAAGTTGAAAACAACTTATACCAGGGTTTTTACCCTCAGCGTCAACACAATAACTCCTGAACCACTTATATTTTGTTATTGATGACAAAGCGAACTCCTGCGCTGAAATTCCAACGTAAGTTGGATTAGTTGCTGTGTACATTGATGTAAATGACATATTATCATTTGACCATCAAGCCTCCAGCTATACGTTCTCTCATGAAGGCTAGCTCGACCTCGTAAGGCAAATTTGTGCATTGCTACAGCAGTTGGATACTCAATCTTGGACCACAAATTGTTATTTGTTCCATTTGTTGCCCACTCATTTGTGTTTATTGATGTTGTTAAATGCCATGAACAAGCCTAAAAGTGATTAAAACCATAAATCCAGTTCGATTTCCTGTTTCACCAGTCAACAGTGGAATATAACCAATATCATTTTTCGTTCTTCTGACACGACCAGCGTAGGCTAGGTCAATACAGGCTTTATTTGTTAGATTATCACTAGCAGTTGCCACAGCTGTTGATTTTACTTTGTTGGCTCCCATGATGCAATCACCTGTCATGGTGCTATCACCTTTACTCAGAGCATAATTTTCACATAACCAACACTTTCTCCATATGTGTCATCACCAGGTATTGTTTGCGATAGCTCTATTATCACTCTGCCGTTCATATTTATTGCTCCTGTCATGGCAAAACCGCAAAGGGGCTCATACTTTATTAATTCTGATTTAATCTGTGTATAATTAACAACATCAATATCACCAGGAGGAAAATTGCTCGGTAAACCAGTTATCTTGCCGCTAGTGAACATCAAATTACCTGCCATTTTATCACCACTCCTGATTACATTCAAGATGCTCGATGTGTTCAACTGATTCAAGCTAGCAGCCTGCGACGTTTCAACGTTCGGCAATGGATAAAGTGTCTCAGAATTTATTATCGTTTTACCTGACATGTTAAGATCAACTATCATTATGTCACCGCTCTTACTTTCAAGTTGTTTACTGTATTCAACTGATCTGAGCTGACAGCCTGAGACAAATCACCACCTGTCAAAGAATAAGCTGTTTCCAAATTAATTATCTTTTTACCTGTCATGTCCAAATAACCTATCATGCTATCTCCTCTTTTGTTTACTTCCAAACGATCAACGGTCAACAATTGACCTAAGGTAACACCTTCAATGAGATCGTTGCTTGGCGGAGGAAAATCAACATGTAAATTTGGTATCTTTTTTACCCGACATGTTTAAGTTACCAGTCATATTATCACCACCTCTAAAAACATAAACATCGTCAAAAAACAGCAGTGACATTAGCTGTATCACTAATTATTGTCCCAAACTTAGTAAAATAGCTTATTTTATTGATATATTTTGTATTAAACTTAAGTATAACATGAACATAATTAATTTTGATACTCAGAACGTGATCTCACATAAACACGATTTTAACTTTCCCAATTGCCACTACTTGATTGTTGGTCGAACTGGATCTGGCAAAACAAACTTGTTGATGAATCTTTTACTTAGCAACGATTTCAACTACGACAAGGTCTACATCCACAGCAAGATAAATATCAGTTTCTTCAAGATTATAGAGATAAATTACGTGATATACTTGGGACAATCAAAGACATCTTCATGCTAAAAGACCCAGCTCAAGTCACACCAGTATCTGAGCTGGACGCAGTTGAAAATAAAATTGTTGTGTTCGATGACATACCACTTGAGCAGAGTGAGATGCAAAAGATAAAATCACAATTTTCTTTGCCAAGAAATAAACGCTGCAACACAATCTATCTAGCACAAGAATTTGTCAACATCGATCGCTTTATCAGACGAAACGCAGGTTGTTTCATTTTGTTTTCTGGTCTGCACAACACAGATATCCAAAACATTGCAAGAGAACAATGTGGATACGTCCCAAAAGAAACGTTCACTGACTACTGTCACAATTCGACGGATAAAAAGCATGACCTTTCATCGTACGACAAATTTTGTAATGATAGATCAAAGATGTTTCGTCGTAATCTTGATCATTGTTTGTGTGACTAGAGTAATATGTACAAGAACGAAATATTGTGCAAGCTGATTAAACAACAAAAGACGCTGAAGGAGGCGTGGAATGCTGCGACGAAGGGTGAGCAGAAATCATTGGAGGAGACTGCTAAACAGTTCAAACCGGTAACAACTGCTATACTCGGTGAGAAATCTGCTGATTCAGCATCTCTTCCTGAAACAATAAAAAAAATTAAGGAAACGGGTTTCAACGATTTGATCAATGAAAAAGAAGACGCCGTCATCGCCAAAGTTGAGGAAAAAGCTGATAAGACCGCAGCTGACTTGGCGAAAATAGAGGAGGAACTTAGTGAGCAGGCAGAATCTAACTCAATAAAAACAAAGATATAAATCTTGAAAAAGTAAACACAATTTATGATCTGATAAACGAGATTTGTAAATGGCAAATCCAAAAACTGTGCTTGGAATTTTAAAGAAAAGGCTTTCTGTTTATGACTATGGTATACAAATCTAAGAAAGTAAATCAATTTTGTTAAGGAAAAAGGAAAGCTAGCTAGCAGCTTTTAAAACTTAGCTTTTCATAAATTTCATGGAGATAACATTGCATCTTCTGGGAACTACATGATTTTGCACACAATTTACAAGATCCCTGTGATCATAATTGATGGTAATAAAAAAGCAAAAAGAGCCGAGATAACGATATACAGTGGAAGTATAGTTGATATCATCAACAAAGACATCGATCATTTTAGTGAAATGGTGAAAGCTGATCTCACTAGAAACGTTAGTGAGAAATCTGGGAGTGGTGTTATTTAGCAATCACAAAGCGATGTTGTTGATCGTCTGTTATTGTTGATTTCAGCTAACGAAGCGGGTAAAGCTGGAAAGGAAATTAACAGTGAGATAGAGGAAACATCTGTCTCAGATCAAACAATGGCTTGTCCACACAAGCTGAATACAACATTTTGTACAATGCTCTACTATAATGGATAATCCAGAGATTTTGCCTAAGCTTAGTGAACAACAAACACTGTTGAAAAAAGCTTGGACATCTGCAAGATTGGGTCAGAGTGAAGTTGAGCAAGAAGTTGAAAAACTGTTTAGGCCAGTGACATCAGCTTTTCTCGGCGAGAAACCATTTCAGTCTACACTTGAACCAGCAAAACAAACATTAGTCAGGGAAAGAGGACTAGCTGGTGCTCTTGGTGATATATCAGAGCAGATGAAAACTAAAGTTGATAAACTTAAAACTGACGTTAATGATATTAACAACGTAATTAATATGCTACTAACCGCCGATTCACAACGTGAAATCTTTGCTGAAGAACCTGGAATAAAGACAATCACAAACAATTAATCAAGAATCTTAATACTGCTAGGGTACTTGACTTCATCGATTTTGATGATGATGAGTTAAGGATCATAAGCAGCAAAACTGTTAATAAAGAGGATCTCGAGGAAATCGATAAACTGGTTAGACAAATATTAAAATCTTTTTTGATATTGTGGCAAAAGGAAAAGAGGACGCAATAAAAAGCTATTTTTTATCCGACATTTTTTATAGTGTGTTTATCAAATACACCACTAAACTTAGTAAATTGATAGATGGAAAGGCAATTGTTTTTGATTATGATGGCGTCTTAATGTATGAACATTACCGCGATAACTTTGATAAACTTAAGCAAGCCACGTTGAGGCGATTTATTGGTAAATTTGCAACATATGGTCGTGGCATAGGCTTCTATCAGACAATGAGCTGATTACACTTCGACTCAAAACAATCAATTAAGAACAGCTCAAATTTTTCTGTTACATACCCACCACCGTTGGAAATTGATCCAAAAGAGCAATATGAAATAGGGTTGATCTCAGCAACAATGTGGTTGTCGATATTTAATGTTAAAACAGGTGTTAACGATAACTTTCGTTATTCAACTGGTGTCGATATTAAATTTTAAACCAGGTGTTAACGATAACATTTTCAATACCACAAGGAGCTTACAAAGTCACCGACTTTAACAGAACAATAAAACAATAAAACAGCTGATACTAACAACTGGTGGTGACCCAAAAATCCTTAGCTTGAGCCAAACTACAATACATTGTGAGTTAAAATAACGCTAAAATAATCTTCTGGTTGATTTTTCTCAAATAGACACGATAGATACACCACTTGGTTTTAATCGAACACATTATCGTTCAACTACTGCAACAACAATATCATATGAGGGTAAAAGAGCTGGTGGAGAAGATACCCAGCATCAGAATGAAACTAACTGACCTATCAGGTAGGGAAATTGATCCTAACAACGAGTAAGTAACGTATTATTTACACTTGAGGAAAGCAGATTAATTTTGTGACTAACAATTGTTACGAATATGTAATTAAATTGCTTGTGTGTTAGTTTTAAATTTTTTTTGTTTTTGTTTCATTACAATTTATTGTAATGATTAATTTCAAGGGATTTGATATTTTTGAATAAATTCAGTCTTCTGTTGACTTGATTAGAACGCAAAAGTATGACTTAAGCACTATTTTTAGCTCACCTTGGTTCATAGTTTTTGTAAACAGCGAATGAAAACGATTGGATATTACCAATGTCATGCTCGGCCCACCTGTTAGCTGAGTTTTAAACAGCTTTTCTTTTTTTTGCTTATTTCGAGTGTGGGAATCTGATTTTTAGATAGGGCTATTCTTGCTTACGTGATAATTGGCATTTTTTTACTGCGCTGTTCAAATTAGTGATCACTTAACCCGTCATGAGAGCCACCGTGTGATCTAAAACCGCGGGTTTAAATAGCCAATTGCTAGTAGATCTATGCAGCCGTATTTTAAACCTTAAGGGTTCAAGAGGTTTTTATTGTTGTTGCCAGCTTGTTCTGAAGTTCATCTATTTTTTGGAATTTAATAATTTATTCTCTACAAAACTACACAAGTGCTCTTTTTTTTATAAAATTCTGGGACAAAGGCATTCAGTGAAAATTTATTCTGGAATTCTAAACAGAACATTATAAATTGTGATTCAACGGGGAACTGTTGCCCTCAGTACAACGACCTCTTCTGACGTCATCGCCTTCCATAGTGGAACTTCATCAAGATTCTAACCTGGATTCAATTAGAGCTGTTTAGTGATACGACTTATATTTTTTAATTCTAGGATTAAATTTTGGATTATATTCACAAACCGTAAGCCCTATTTTATATTTTCATCTTGTTTTCTAGGGAAATAAATTATTTTGTTGAATTTACAAAGCCTGTTGACTTCACTCTTTTCTTTTGTTACTTTTGTACGAGCTTACACGTAACACAATACAATAATGAGAAACCGTAGAATCTGCAGAAGAAAAATAATTGGTGGTTTTGGTGGAATTATTTTTACAAGCTTTATTGAGATCATACCGGGAATAGCTCGTAAAGTTGCACCAATTGCAGCTGATGCAACAAAAGCGTTTGCTATGGTGAAGCATCAGCAGCTGGAACAGCTGTTGGTCAGAAAACTGCTGATAATACCAAAGGTCAACCAGATACTATTCCAATGCCAAAGGTTACTGAGACAAGAGGAGTTCTTAACAAAGTTGCAGCGAGCAAAGAAACAGCTGCTGCAATGATAAAAGCAACACAAAAATTATTGTCCCCACAAGGTGAAGACATTTAGCGAAAGCAAACGTCATCATCAGTTGAGAGACGAGCGCCAAGGTTTTAACACATCAATGTTGTGTGGTTAATAAAATAAAAAGTAAACAAGAGATTACTTGAATTTCACTAAAGTTAAAGACTTTGATGATTGATCAACACAGTTCGAGTACATTGAGTATCACGATGAAAACACAAATGACCCTAATCAAGCTGGAATAAGAAAAATTAACACAACTGATGATGGTATATTTAACATGCCTCACAAAGCTTTTCTTGAAGCAAGAGGAGTAGTAAGACAAGCTGATAGTACACCATAAATTGCTGGACCAGCTGTTACACTACAAAACAGTGGTTGTTCTATTTTAAAAGGCGCTCCATACCGAATTGATGATAGGGTAACTGAGGATATCAGCAACAATGTATCAGTTGCTAGCACAGTATTGAATTTAATTTCATTTAGCGATGATTACTCGAGAAGTTCAGCGAATAATATGTTTTGGTGCAAAGACACTAACACAGGTGCAGCACAAGCTGATGAAATTGTTCCAGTTGGTGGTTTGCTTGTTTCAGGTGGTAATAATTTACCCAATTTTGGATTTGTGAGAGGTTATCTTAACTTTAATCCTCAAGTTGGTGTCGCTGGACCAGTAGCTGTTCCACCGGCAGCTGCCACTGAGGCTGAGTTATCACACCAACATCTGCAGTAGCTGCTGGTACAGCAACGATGAACAAAATAAATAAAACAATATTGTTTCGCACGAGAAAAAATGTGTTGTACAACGAGGGATTTGCTACTCGATGATCGTGGCGCTACTGTCTCAATGTTTTAACCGTTATCATCTATCTTTGTTTTGGGTTTTTTTCGTGATGTTAACACGGTGTTTAGAGGCGTCAAACAGAGAATCATTCTTGATTGAGCTGAACCAAATGATGACGTGCACAGATCAGAATATGTTGGTGGTGGTAATTTTGAGACAAAACGATTATCTCTCTGGATGCCTAAGGTGATACCATCGATAACAAAACAACTTGAGCTAACGTCAACTTTAGAATCATTCACCAGATAAATGTATTTTGTACAAAACAAGTTCTATTACGAACAAATGCCAGCGACAAGATGACATAACTGGAGGATAACAACTGTTCCAGGTGATCAGTTACCACGACATATTTTTGTTGTTTTTCGACCTGGACGTGGAGCAAATCCACAGCAAGAAAACAAGATGGTATTCAATCATTTCAGTCTGATCAAATTTATGCTGCAATCAACTCAGGGAAATATATTGAGAAGGAATATGGGTGTGATTTTACACCAGCAACTCTTAATGCCTCGAGAGCTTACACAGTATTGTTAGAAGCAATGAAGAAGTTTCAAGATGTTGGTGATAGAGCACAAATATCATTAAGCGAGTTCGCAACAATTTTTCATTATCATGTTAGCAAACACAGTGAGAGACTAACAGGACCAGCTGACAGAAATAAATTTTACACTTGGTGCTGACACAGCTGCTCCTTTTGATACTTATGCACTTGTTACTTTAGACAGATACATTACACTTGATTCACGTGGTGGTAAGATGAGTGTTCAAACTTAATTTTGTGTAAACAACAAAATAAATGCAAACAAGAGATTATTTGGATCAAAATACTTGATTCATTAATGTGTAAACTTAATTTTGTGTAAACAGCAAAATAAATGTGAACAAGAGAATACCTCGACTTTTCTAAAATAGATGATTTTCATGATTCAAAAACACATTTTGAGTACATTGAGTACAATGACGAAAACACAAATGATCCTAATCAAGCTCGGCAAAGAACAATTAACACTCGAAACGAAGACATTTACATGTTGCCACACAAAGCGTATCTTGAGTTAAGATGAAAAATAAGATAACCACTGCCACAACCAAATGGCACACCATATCCTGCTTGAGCTCCAGCAGTGAAATTACAGAAAAATGGTTGGTCTATTTTCAAAAGCGCTCGTTATCATATTGCTAGTCAATCAATTGAGGATGTTTCCGAGTACCTTCCAACAACAAGCACAATTTTAAATTTAGTTTCATTTAGCGACGATTCCTCGAGAAGTGCGGCAACTAACATGCTTTGGTTCAAAGACATTGGTGATGGAGGAGCTGTTGTTAGCGAATTCACTCCAACTCATGCACTATTTGTAGCTGGTCCTAATGCTGCAGCTGATGTTAACACCGTTAGACAGTATCTTATTGATTTTAATTATCATTTGAGTATTGTAGCATTAGATGCAGCAGGTAATGAAGCTACGGTTAGGACAACGCTAACAGTAGTTTGCAATGCACTTGGAGTAACACCACCTGGAGCAGCTGATGATAGTGTTGTGATATTGGTTAAAGTAAACGAGATAATTCTAATCTGGAGAATATAAGATCACATTTATACAACGAGAGATTTGCTAAGAGAAGAGCATTTACTAATGGAAGTGCTACTATCGCAATGTTTTTACCGCTATCATTTATCTTTGGTTTTTGTCGCGATGTTAACAGTGTTTAGAGGCGTCAAACACACGTTAATTTTAAACAGAGCTAAACCAAATGATTACATGCACAGAGCAGTTAATGTTGAAGACGGTGATTCTGCAATAACACATTTATTGCTCTGGATGCCAAAAGTAGTACCATCAATCACAAAATAAAGCTATTTGTTGCCAATACTTGAGACATTTAGCAGAAAAATTGATTTTATGCAAAATAAGGTTTACTACAAGCTGGTGCCAAATGCTGTTAAAAACAGCTGGAGAATAACAAGTGCTCTATGTGAACAATTACCAAGACATATTTTTATTATGTTTAAACCGTTAACAGCATCAGCACCACCAACACCGCCAACACCTGCAATAGCAACTTTGATAAAGACACTTTCTCCAAAACTATTACCCGTACTTGGTACACTGGGCATTGCAGCTCCATCAGGAGCAGTATCAGGAGCAACAAAGATAGCTGTTGAGGGAAACGGAATAAAGAAACTTTTGTATAAAACAGTTAAATAAATGCCAAAGAAAGCAAAGAAGGCGAAGAGACCAAAGAAAAAGAAAACAGGTAAAGGAAAAACGAAAGGAAGCTTCATCCGACCACTGTTTATGAGAATAGAGGGAAGTCTACTTCCAAATCTACTGGAAATAGGTCGGGGTCTGACACTACCAGGTACAGTCCGCCATTAACTAATTGTGACATTGAAAAGAAGCTAGCTGACGTAAAATTGTTTTATTGGTGTTTTCAGTAAAGGCCAATTACCAAAACGAAAACAAGCTCGTTCAAGTTGTGTTGTTAAGACACAAGATTACTATGATGGGTCTGGTAAATATTGGGTTGCACTGTACAATAACAATTTTTTAAAATTCTTTTGGGTTCCCACCATGTGATAAAATAAAGGATTATGTTCGTGACACAACAATTATTCATCAAACCAACTACAAGCAGTTGTAACAGCAGCTTGTGGTTATTATTGTGTGAGCTTTATCAAACACATGAGCAAAAACAAACTATTTATTGATTTAATAACCCAGTTTGATCATGTACCATCAATGAACAACGATAGTATTGCAATTATATCTAAAATGTGAATATAACACGTTGACGTATTGTTTGAAGTGGAAAAAGCTGACATAATAACAAAAACAAAATAATCGAAACATCATAAAGAGCATTTGTGAAAATTGTGGTAAAAGGAAAAGTGTTTTTGTTAAAAAGACTTATCAGTAGCGCCAACTGCTGCGGGAGAAGACATGTGCTGCTCGAACAATAACAATAATAAAATAATACATGTAGTGTGCAATTGTAATGATAATTATCATCTTGCTAACGAAGATAACAAGATCGTGCTTTACTGTAAACAAATTAATCACAGAGGGATCATCGGCGAGACATATAAACTTGTTCCATTAATCAAAACGATAACTGCTGGTAGATGTCCACAGTTTGATAGGCACGTTACCTAGACCAAAAGGAGGTTGGATACTACCAAAGCACAAGTACACTGGGCCATGGAACCCACTTGAACAACAACTCGACGAAAATGATCAACCGTTGCCTGGTCAAAAACCGTGCAACCAAGTTGATGCAACTGTCATGAGACACATCAGTTACAGAGATAAACCCGACGATAAACACGGATGTGTAAAGGTGATGCTAGAAAGAAATGTCATTGCAAATGTAGTAGATGACATCTGGGAAGCCGTCATAACTGACATGACACAATTAGCCAACTATAACAAAGGTAATAGATACCTGTTGAATATTGTTGATGTCTTCATCAGATTTGGATTTAGTGTACCAGTAAAGAATAAAATAGGGTCGACGATAACAACCGCATTTCACGACGCAATAAAACAATTTGAGAGACAACCAAACAAACTCTGGACAGACAAACGCGTTGAGTTCTTAACACAAAATTTGAAGATTTTCTGGACAAGCACAATACTGAGAAATATGCGACAGGTAATGAAGGCAAAAGTGTTATTGTCGAGAGATTCAACAGAACACTAAAAGAAATGATCTACAGGGAGATGACAACCAACAACACAGTTATGTTGGAATGTTACAGAAGATAGTTGATGAATACAATAACAGCAAACACAGATCAATCAAGATGACACCAACAGAAGCGATAAAACACCCTTTGTTAGCTAACAAAAATTAGTTCGAGCAATATCAACGTGACTTAGGAAAGCTATCAAAACTAAACAAGTTTAACAAACATAACAGAGTAATGATCTCAGTCGTAAAAAAAAGAAAAACATTTCTGAGAAAGGTTATCAAAGACCTGGACTGAGGAAGTGTTTATTGCTGACAATGTATTACCAACTGTACCAATCGCATACAAATTAAAAGACGTGAATGGAGAGGACATAACAGGCTCATTTTATGAACAGGAACTACAACAGATACAATAATAGATTTTTGTTATCGAAAGGGTATTAATGAAAAGAGACAACAGAAGCTTAATTAAATGGAGAGGATACCCGGACTCATTTAATAGTTTGATTTTAACTAGCACAATAAGAAAATCACTTTGATATGATACTAGCAAAAATATTTTCAGATTCAACTAATTTTGATTTACACTTAACTGGCTTCAACAGTTTCATAAGATCAGTTTTTCTCTCGTTTGTAATTATGTATTTTTGATACATCACGATAGAGATATTTGAAAATATTTAATCAAATTTAATGTTTTTTCTGTCTTCCCTGTATGGTAATGTTCATAAAGAGACGCATGATTGGGTCAAACAAATATTTCTCCTCAATTGTTAAATCAAATTTCTTCAGCTTTTTGCAACATCATATTTGCTGTCATATTTGTTTTTGATTATTGATAAACAGCGTGATCATCATCAATTACTTCACCTTCATCTGGAACGTAAATTTGTTCTTCATCGGAAAGTGCTGTTTGTTCTGTTGTAGTAGTTTTTTCCCTTACTTGATCAGTTATCTTGTACGAATTACCAAGAAGACTGGAGAGAAACATTGTGTATTTATAGGTAGATGAACTTTATTCTAATTCCAGCGAAATATTTGGATATTGCTGAATTTGTTATAGTTTCAGCAACCTTTCTGACTGAATCAGTATTCTTATATTTTCCTGAGTTACCCCGCAAATTGATTTCTCGTGGTTGTATTGCCTCCAGGTTAAAGATACTGTTATCAGCCTTAATGCTATTGAAACGGTCGATAACAAAACCATCTTGTATGACACCATTAAATGTCTCTTACACAAATCGATGCGAAAAACAATGTTTGTTTGATATATTTTCATCATACAACGTAACGAATAAATAACTCAGCTTAGTAATTGTCCCTATTACTTTTTTAAGCCGCTTGTTTCTAAACAAACCGTCTTCACTCGCCTCGTTGTTCACAAAGATCGGATGACTTTTATATTCATCGTCCAAAGCCAAATTATCAATATTGTTGTTCTTTCTGTCGCCGTCAAGGTGATAAACACGTTTTTCTTCAGGTACATCTCCGTTGAATACTTCACAAAGGAAACGACATAATAGCATTTCAGTAAATTTCTCTGCCTCACTTGCTCGTACCATGACAACATACCAATAAGGCGACAATCGACAGAATTACTCTTTGGTTTTAATGTTTATGATTTGTCCTAGCTCGTTTCCAGCGTACAATAAATATCTGCTATGCTGGTAAAATCAAATCTCTATCATCAAAGACCTCAATCATCACAATATTTGCACCATTTGCTATATCAAAATCCAATTGTCTAAAAGGAAACTTTTGACAGTCCATTTAGAGAAACAATACAACCATATAGATATGCTTGGGAAACATATCACCGATATGATTCCAGTTAACAAGATAACACGTGGTGAAAAGATAAGACGGTTTAAAAAGCTGGATCATAATCTAATAAATGACAAATATGGTGCAGTGAGATCAAACGCTGATCTCAATTCCCGATATCATTGATTAATTATCAAACGGACCACAGGGTGTTAAGTTTGCTGATGAGTTTAATGACCTGATAAGTTTGTCATTAATCACCCGATCTCAGTTAGCTCTAGGTCTTATGGAACATTATTTCACTCTCTTAAAAACATTTGTCAATTACCCAAGAACAAATATTGAGCTGAAACAGTTGCATAATGATGTTGAGAGACTACAGCAACAAAAACAACAGAAACAAAAAATAAGCAAAATTGAAAAAGAGGAAAAAAAATATCAGCGTGTCGAGTGGAGAAGCATTACACGAAGACAAATTGATGGACGAGAAACTGGATCAGCTTTTGATGGATTTGATAAATCATTTGAGTTCGACAACGAAACATTACTTGACGATGGATTTGATCAACATGATCTACTGCCCTTGATGAGACATATTGCGACCAACGAAGTTAAAAAACTAAGTGATATAAAATTAATTCTTGGTGCAATTGCGCCGATGAAAAGAGAAGTTGGAGAAGAAGAAAAGATATACCACCCTGACTTAACACAAAATAAATTTCAATTTACCCAAATATTAATGTTTCTGAAATAGCTGATCAGTTGTACCAACAAATAATGAACAAAGTTGAAGACTATCAACAAAGTGGTTCAGCCTGGAGATTTGAGAAATTTAACAAGAAAACATTTTACACAAGAAAGACAGCGCCATTAAGAGGATCATCTTACATCAAATTACCTGAATTCATTCAGAAAAATGGTTCGTGTTTGAATATTCAAAACAATGATGATTATTGCTTCTTGTGGTGTGTTCTAGCTCACCTTTATCCACCTGACTGCCATCGTCCAGAGTTGCAAAATACAGACGGCATCTTGATAAGGTGAAAATAAAAGTATTACAATTTCCGATAGATGAAAAAGATATTCTTAAGTTTGAAAAGTTAAATCCTAACATCACAATCAATGTCTTCGGTGTTGATGAGCGAGCTGGTGCAGAAAGAAAAATTGTTGTTTATCCTCGACTGATCAAAAAAATGCTGATGATAAAACGATAAACTTGTTGTTGTATAAAAATCATTACGTTCTGATTAGAAACTTTTCTATACTTATCAGCAAACAATACAATCAAAGCAAGACAGCTATGTTCTACTGTTTCAAATGTTTGCAAGGTTTTCAGTCAAGTGAGATGCTGGACAAGCATAGCAAAAACTTGGTTTGTCGAGATGTTCAAGCTATATCAATGACAAACGAGGAAAAGCCTTTGTTGAGTTTTCAAACAACAGTAGAACACTGATGATACCTTTTGTGATTTATGCTGATTTCGAGGCGATACTTGAGACAGTTGAAGCACCATTGACTGACCCAAGTAAATCATTTACAACAACAGTTCCAAGTCATGTATCTTGTTCTGCCGCTTGCAAATTAGTCTGTTCAGTTGACCAAACAAATTTAAAAAATAAAACTCTACAAAGGATTTAAACCAGGACAGTGGTTGTTGAAAAATGTATTAAGTGAACTTGACGAGATAAAAAAAATAGTGAACCAGCTAAGATGACAAATTTGACTAAAACGCAGTGAATGATTTCAAGACATCAATCAATTGCCACATTTGTGTGAAGCCACTTGGCGATGACAGAGTGAAAGATCATTGTCATATCATAGGTCAATACCGTGGAGCAGTGCATGATAAGTGTAGTCTACATTTCAAATTACCTAATTTCATCCCAGTTGTTCATTCTGAGAGGTTACCACAGTCACGTGATTGTTAAAGCACTCGGTGATAAAGAAATAACAAAATTGATGGGTAAATGCAAAATAACCGCTAAATACCAAATAATTTTGAGAAATATATGTCTTTCAGTATTGGACGACTTTATTGATTCATTCCAGTTCATGGCGAGTTCATTTATAGAGTCTAGTTAAGTCAAGTGATGTTTTGAAAAAAGTTGATGATTACTTTCGTGAGTCATCAAAAGATCTGAAACAAAAAGGAATTTACCCTTACGAGTACATGAACAGCTGGTCAAGATTTAATGAAACTGAGTTATCGTCAAAGAAATGTTTTTACTCGAAGTTATCAAATGAGCATATCACAGATGATGAATATGAGTTTGCTAATAGGAATTGGAATAAATTTCAGATAAAAAATATTAGCGGGTGTCACGATTTATATTTGACCACTGATGTTCTGCTGCTGGCGGATGTATTTTAAAATTTTAGAGTTGTATGTCAAAAATATTATAAGCTTGATCCAGCGTGGTACTATTCATCACCAGGACTCAGCTGGGATGCGTGTCTCAAAATGAGTAAAATAAAATTGATTTGTTCACTGCTCCTGATATGTTCATGTTCATCGAGAGAGAAATAAAAGGCGGAATCAGCGTTATCACAAAGAAAATGGCAAAAGCAAATAACAAGTACATGACAAATTATGACGATCACTCACAATCAAAATAAACATAATAAATCTAGAATCAAACAATTTGTATCGTT